>JAOBYK010641998.1:0-53763 GCA_025434845.1 Phenganax subtilis | reverse complement strand
GACTGTATGACTGATGTGAATTTTCGCCACTCATCACAATACTGCAAAGTTTCGAAGAAACTTTGCACTAAAAATGACACTCTCTTGACTCCACTGTTCTTTAGTACACCGACTAAAAACTCCGCGCATAAGCTAATCTGCTGACGCAGGCGATTCCTCGTTGTCTCTCTTCCGCCGTGAACTATTATGTAAAAGCCATGAATGCGATCATAGCTAGTGGAGACTGTTCAACCTGGAAAATATGTTTAAGAACTGTTTAGTAGTATAATTCATTGTTATACTTTACAAATATTATGTTACAGGCGTTAAACTGTGTCTCCGTGTTAATTTATGCTAGCTTCCAAGCATATTTTGCTCTAAAATCAGTACAATTTCGTGTTCGTGTTACTCTCTTTTTTCTTTCCTTGTGTGCTCGAAGACTTCAATTTATATTGCAAAAAGAAATGCGGTTCGAACCGGTATTGCACGTGCCCGGTGCGTCACCTCAATTGGTAAATTCATCTTAGCCGGTAACGTCACCTTAGCCGGTGACGTCTCCAGAGTCACAAACATCGTACGTGCGTGCACGGTACGTCACCTTCACTAGAACGTTGCCTATGGGTAACGTTACCTCAAATGATAACGTCACCGGAAACATCCCCTCGCCTGGTAACATTAAGTAGAGTTATATCACCTTCCAGTCACAATGAGTGACGTCACTTCCGTCGCTCAATGGCGGGGGTTATACTACTTACCCATGCTGTACCCTCTTCGCCAGCAATTTTCAGCTCTATTGCAATGCAGCTGGATTGTTTCATCATACTTTTATATTGCCACCTAGTTGGAACTCTAAATGTGTTTATGAGTTGATTTCAAGCGCATACATGTTACGTAAACTTGAAACAAACTTGATCCACAGAAGCTCGATCTGTGCATGCAAAACGGCAAATGTTAGCTCAAAAGTTTCTTCCTGTCGTTGGTCATTTGTGACGAGAAAATAGGCTTGATCAGTCAGAGGCAAAGGGCAACAAACCCTGCAAAATTATGATTCTTTGATACAAATCTATACAAAGGTAACGCTTTTGCGTGTCATTTCACACATTTAATTCTGGCTTCACTTTTTGACAACAGATGCACTATCCGCTCTTTGTACGGGTCAGTGGGCTGCCGACATAAAAGCCAAAGACATTTGCAATTTTCACATATGCGGCTAGCTACCCAGGCTCAGCTACACACAAAAACTTCCTCGTACACGCTGCTTGGGTGAACAATAGGCTAACTACTGTAGCTTTTAAACAAGGCCCGTTGCTACTAAAAAAATTGCTCATTTCTTTCATTGGCACGAGCAAAAAAAATTTGTCCAGTGATGATGCGTATAACACTAAAGCCCTTGAAATAATTCATTTGCTCGCGTGTAACTCTTTAAATTGAATATATGAATGTTTATTATTTAGATTCTACATCTCATGGATGAGACGATGCAGGTCATTCCAGAACTAAAAGTGACGTAGGATTGACAAACGCAGAAAGCGAAATATGGGAGGAAAACGAAGAACGGGGAGACTGAACGAAAAACAAGAGAGGGAAGAATTGGAAGTACTTGAAGAAATGAAAGAAAGCTTAGATTACGTAGAAGAGACTCTTAAAGTGCTTATAACCCCAAAATGGGCTTCTGATTATTCAGGTAGAGCATATAAAGTTGGTTAGTAGGTTCCTGACCAATTTTTGCATTAGATTTCCAGTTTCGGAGACAGAAGAGCGCAAACAAGAAAATGTGTCACCAAGAGGCCTGGAATCCTAGGAACCCATTTTGGACAACAATTATAGTTTTTTATTAAGATACTCTTGAGAGTTTTCACTCGAAAATAAACTTGAGCTAGGCATTTCCCTATCCTTTTTTTGGAAATAGCCGATTTTCCAGTTTGTATACAAGAACTTTAATGTGTTTTTAGTAAAGCGAGGTCGACGGGCTCCTTGGATCACGTCTTTCACTATTCGCAACTTTTTTTCAAAATAGTGACTCTGCAGCTCAATATCTCCGAAATAAAAATTTCAACGTAAAAACTAATCTTCCACTTACTAACCAACTTTTTATGCTCTATCTGAATAATCCGAAATCCATTTTGCGGTTATAAGCACTTTAAGAAGCACTATAGCTTCAATCACAATTTCATGACAATGAAAGTGAAGCCAAGTTTTCACAGTGAATACGTTTTCACTGTAAAAACTTGGTTCGATTTTCGAGTCAGGTGTTGGAGGTGGCGAAGAAGATTGTAGTGAGTTAGAATGCCCCTTGTGAAGTACCACATTTATTAAATTTACATTTACAAGAATGAAGTTTGGGGGGGGGGGGAGGGGGAATAAAAGAAAAAATATGAATGCACAGAATTAATGGGTGTATTTTCGATATTGACCAGAATATTTTTTTAGATTTGAGCTCCGTGAACGACTGAGACACAGTTGCAAGAAAGAAAAACAATCCCAATCTCCACGAAACTTGCTAGTCATCGGTCATATAAACACTATAAACGATAATTACATTTTTACATTGTATTAAGCAACAAAATATAAGTTGAAACACGAGACGCTAGCTGAGCTTTTCCTACGCCCAGAGGTAAGGTATTATAAACAAGTTTAGAGTTCAGCTTATTGGTTTTTGAACGTGTACCTTTAGATAAACAAAAAATAAGTAAGAAAATTATAAACGCATACTAACGGGCTATCAAAACAATACTACGTTATGCAGCTCTCACTGACTCACGATGTTGCGGCGTAGAGTGCGGCGGTTTTCCCGTTTGTGGGCGAAGCCCACGGTTTTGAACATGCTCTGTTGCTGACTATTCGCTCCTCATTTGGTGCAACGTACAAGCAGAGAAAAGTGAATATATTTTATATTTCCTGGTGGCATACCACCCAAATCGATAGCAGACGGACAACGACATTGCATGTTCGAAACTGCATACGTGCTCTGTTCGTCGGGACCAAACGGCTGTAGTACAAAACGGTCTTATTTAGCACGCACTATAGCGTAAGATAATGGTTGGTGAAAGCGTACTAGGTACTATTCGCAATAAAAAATCAGTGCATGATGCAAATGTGCAAAAGAACTAATCATGAGGTAATTTTTTTATTTCCATAAACATATTATAGAAATGCTCATTGAACTCATGACATGTCGACCACGTGAAAAAAGATTCAATTTAAAGCATATTTGTTGCCATTTACTTAATAAATTTTGAGTTAAGGCGCAGCGTATTAGGTTCGATCTCTTCATTCCTTATTTTACGGTACAAACTACAAGTCCTGCCATCACGAATGAGAAGCGGATTGCATAACTTTCGCGCCTCCGCGGAAAGCGTGGGCCAGTTTTACAAATTCAAGGATGCCCTTTGGAATAATTTTTCACTATACTGAAAAAACAATGTAACCAATAAGAATGCCAATAAAATAAATTTCGCAAGCGATAAAAAACCGTATATAACCAATATGGTGACTCAGCTAAAGGATTGTAGTTTATCAAAGATCACCATTTTCCCAATGGATATATAATAGTCAAAAGTAGTTTAGTATAGTAAGATCTGTTTTGTTGACAAATATGCTTTTGATCTTAGTTAACCAGCGATCTAAAGCACGAAAAGGAGAAAGAACCAGCGTCCAAAAGTTTTCTTTCGCCTATTGAAGCTTTGTCATTATTTTCTTGCCTGCTCCTAATATTATTGGCAAGTTTTGTTTTATCGCATGAGTAAAAATATCATTTTAAGCGCTGGTTCTTTTTCACACATAGCAAGCATTGAAATGAACTTGGGTTATAATTTTACTAGTGTTTTTAGTGAACCACACTTTCAGGAATGCATTTTTTCATTTCAAATCCTCTCTTTTGAAAATAGAAAGTACATTTATTACCATAAGGTCTGAAACAGCCTAGGACTCTGCCCGTTAGACACTTGTTGTCTGTGCGTACTTATTTAGGATATACTCAGAAAAAAGGTTGATAAAGACTACTCATGCATGAATCGTTTTACTCATATTACACATTGGACAACGAATAGCATTGATTTGATAAATTACAACTCAGGCTTTGACCATTTTCCTCCCCAAATTTGGTAATTTCAGTATCACTGGGCTTTTGCTATTCCAGAAGTTTCGCTGAGAACGCACTAGTCTAATCGGATAAGTACAGTACCCTGATTGGACGACCGGCTTTCAGTGAAGTATCACTTAACGCAAAAGTTTTTACTTATCAAAAAAACTTTCAATTCTATAGTTTCAGTCTATGTTTCGGGAGAGAAAAATTCGTAATAAACAGTTTGAAATCATGACAGGTAATTGTAACTTCACATCTTTGATGAGTATGCTAAGTCTCAAAAAACATGTGTGCGTGTGCTTAGTTTGAAAAATTGGCCCACATTTCAAAGTGTTAGTGGTACGCGTTACAATGGAGTCTCTGCAAAGCCTCAGATTTAGAAATTCTCGCACGAGAGCACGTCCCCAGATCATGGGCGTAGACTTTTGGTTTTGTCTTGGGGGGCTGAAACTTCAACACGTAGTCGCTTGTTATAATTGCAAGAATTGGTGTTTAGTAGCACTGCCATTTGGTCAAAACTACATGGCTTTCTGTACTTAATACTGGGTACACTTCGTTTAAGCCTGTACGAAAAGCAACATCGCCGAACATAACAACAACGACAAAATTGGAATCATGGAAATGAATTAGTTTTTGCTTGTTGAATGTTGATGCTGAGGTTACAAAACGCTTTTTTCGTTTTATGTAGCGAACCATATTGTCACTGAAATAAACCAGTGGCAATATGGTTAGCTACAACGTTAACTGGACGAACAAGTTCTGCAAGACTTCTACAGGAGCTAAGCCCTCCCTGTAAGATTTCTCAGGGGGCTCGAGCCCCAAAGCCCCCCCCCCCATACTCTACGCCTATGCCCCAGATCACGCTAAGAACCTTACGTCTTCGTAAATGTTTGATGCCTCCCCCCTCTCAAATCAATGCTCTGCGGTCCCAGCTTATTTCTTGATAAGTTCACAAATGGCACGATTCGATAAATATTGTGTTTTGAAAGACATTGTTGGAAAACAGAAAAAAAATCGAAAAGTGTTTCTCGTGACCATTGGATTTTTTTTTAACAAAAATAAATAGTAACAATCTGCATGAAAATTTAGGGCAAATTGAGGGGCTGCAAAAAGCGCTGGAGGAATCAAAAAGTGCAGAAGCCAAATTTAAAGCAAATTGTTCTGAACTGAGAACGAAACTTATTCGGCTTCAGGATAATGTAAGCAACTTACAAATGAATTTGGAAAGGAAATTGGCGAATCAAGAGGCTGAAAGCACAGGATACATTGACAAGCTCAAGGAGCAACTGAATGAACTGTCGACGAGACTAACAGTTGAAGGTCTCTGCAGGTAACTGAAACAAGAAAAGAGCTGATATTAATGGCCCTTTTTCATAACAGTCTGAACTTTGATCTAGAGGCACCAATCCTAAACTATTCCCTACAGTCTTTCTCTTGATATAGTTACTCGTTGAGCTTGCTAAAGTATGTTATTATACTTTAGCAAACTCAATGAGAAACTGAATGATTTTTCGACGAGATTAACAGTTGAGGGTCTCTACAGGTAACGGAATTAACAAGAAGAAAGTTGATATTAATGGACCTTTTTCGAAATAGTCTGAATTTTGATCTACAGGCCCCAATCCTAAATTATACCCAGTCATTCTGTTGATTTTGATCTCGCAGATACTTTTCGATCACATAACATGGACTGCAAAGAATTTCTTGGGAAATGTTTCAATGACAAAAATTAATCTTAAACATGCAGATATTGGTCACAAAAATTGGAAAGTATATGCTCAGATTTTAGGCTTCCCTGAAAACGTGCGTTTAAAACGATTGTGTCCATGAGCTGTCGAATAGGAGAATTAAGCTTTTTCTTATTGTCAAACACTTTTTTTGGCACCGCCTTGTTCAAAAAATGCTGATGGAAAAGCAAGCTTTACAAATTGGATAGGCAACTATAGGAAGTGTATATATGTATACATTTAAAATGAATAACTAGTTTTACCAATGTAGGTTTTTCTACAATGGTAGAGTAGGAAAAAAGGAAACGTTGACATCTGTGATCCGTTTCTCAGAGAGAGTAAGCTTGGAACGGTTTGTGAATAAAGAAATGCAATACCATAGCTGAAAAGAAAATGTCAGCTTTCGTAAAATTGGTTTAACAGTGTTATAACAAATGGCAATGCAGAAATGGAAACACAACTTCAAAAACCGTTTCGGTTAAACGTGCCACACTTATAAAGGCAACATCACAAAAACTATCTAAAATGATATGGTTTCATTTAGGAGACAAATGCGATATGAAATGACAAGTTTGAGAGGAGAACTGCACGAGAAAGAGGCAACATTGCAGGTAAGTTAGATCACTAGAATAAGATTTAATTCCGGTCAAGTCTCCAAACCATCTTTCCAAAAGACTGTGCCTCGCACGATACATTCTTAAAAACTAGCAATAGTCATACAAATACAGTTACCTCCTACATCATTACCGTTGCACTTTTAGAGTGGTTGTTGTTGTAAACATCACAACCGAAAGTCTTTTTCACTGCCAAATTCAGCCGTAGGAATGCCGCCAGAACGAAATGAAAGATCCAGTGAAACATCTGAACATTCTCAGAAAACGTCCAAATTGTCCAGAGATAGACGCAGTGCATATGGCTTTCGCTCACGCCATGCACGTAGTAGAATGACTAGTACTTAGGAACCCTCAAACGCGGCTGATTCGACAACACAGAGACCTCGTCCTATTCCAGCTCTTATGGACGTCACGGTCTTGAGAAGTGCTCATTACGAAAAGTCTAGAATCTGACCGTGTGAGAATTTGTGGTAAGTTACGCATACAGTTTTTGTAATGGACCTTAGACGCCTAAAGACCAAACGTAGAAAATGGGAAAGAAAGATGAGGAAATCAGATTGTATAAGCGACAAAAAAACCTACTGCATTATCCGTAATACTTTGCCAAACTGAATAATGCCAAACGATTATACTATTCTGAGCTTATAGACAAATGCTCAGGCGACTCGCGAAAACTCTTCAAAGTTGTATCCTCCCTAAGCAAAGTCCATGATGAACGCCCGTTGCCACCTCATAAAGATCCTGGTCAGTTAGCAAATGACTTTGGTGAGTTCTTTTTTTAAAAAAATGAACTCATCAGAGCTGAAGTTGAGAGCATCGCCGTCCAGCCACCACCTGTTAAGTATCGTTCACCAAAAGTTAAACTCACATCTTTTCATCGTTTGTCAGAGAGGGAGATCTGTGATATCATTGCTAAATCTTCGAATGCATGCTGTAAACTTGATCTCATTCCAACTTGGCTGTTGAAAGCATGTATTGACGAATTGCTGCCCATCATTACGAAAATAGTAAATTTATCAATCGATCAAGGCTATGTCCCTGCGCTCTTGAAAACTGCTCTTTTAGTGCCCAAATTAAAGAAACATGGTGCTGAGACTCAATTCGAAACTCACGGACCAGTGATTAATCTCCAATTTTTGTCGAAAATTGCAGAGAGAGCAATAATAGGGCAGCTACTTGCACACTGCAAAGAAAATTCTCCCCTTCCTATGAATCAGTCTGCATATCGAAGATCTCATTCGACCGAGACCGCCCTTGTTAAGGTTCAGAATGATATATTGATGAGTATGGCTAAACAGGACGTAACGCTACTTGTTCTGCTGGACTTGAGCGCAGCTTTTGACACCGTAGAACACCAGATCATGACTGAAATTCTGGAATTCGAATTTGGTGTGTCTGGCAATGCATTACAATGGATCAGATATTTTCTGTCGGACAGAGAACAGTTTGTTTGCATTAACCAAATGATGTCCAATAAATTTGATGTCAGCTGCGGAGTTCCACAGGGAAGTTGTCTCGGCCCCATTCTATTTATCTTCGACATGTCGAAATTATTTAAGATTGTTAACAAGTATCTACCTAATTCACATGGATATGCTGATAACTCACAATTATACCTGTCCTTCCGCCCTAAGTCACCCACTTTTGAGAAAGATGCACTAAATCTCATAGAAACTTGTGTAGCTGAAATTCGTGCTTGGCTTGTTTCGCAAAAGCTACGTTTCAACTATCTGAAAACTGAACTACTAATAATTGGCACATACCAACAGCTGAGAAAGATTATAGTTTATAGTTTAGCTTATATATATAGTTACTTTGCAGCGTATAAGCTGAATTGCGCAACTATTTACAATGGTTTTCTAATGTATACATTATGTATATACATATGTATTACCCTAAACTGTCTATTTTACAACAATCAATATTTACTTTCCTAACTGTTTATCCCAGCCCACCCTGTAAACTTCCCCTGTAGGAAGAAACCGGAGTACCCCGGGAAAACCTCCGATTGAATTGATAGTGTACGTGTGGGCAATGCTGATATTGCCCCTGCTAAAGCAGTTCGAAATTCGGGAGCCTGGTTTGATGAACACATGTCCATGGAAGTGCACGTGGGAAAGACCTGTAGTAAAGCCTTTCGGGGTCTTTATGAAATCCGACAAATAAGGAGATTCCTTTTGACTGAATCTACGAAAACTTTGGTACATGCATTTGTCACATCTCATCTTGACTATTGTAATTCCTTATTCGTTGGGCTTCCACAATATCAAATACAACGCCTACAGAAGGTGCTTAAGGCTGCTGCGAGAGCAACATGTCTTACACCTCGAACCGCACACATTACTCCAGTTCTAATGTATCTTCAGTGGTTATACCAATAAAGTTTAGAGTAGATTTCAAAATTGCAATATTAACGTATAAAGTTCTTCATGATCTAGCCCCCCAGTATATCAGAAACCTATTGCCCATCAAACACCAAAGTAATTATCAACTAAGGTCCGATGATTGCCTTTTGCAACAAGTTCCCAGAACTAAAGCCAAGACACTGGGGAATAGAGCGTTTATGAGTGCTGCTCCATCAATTTGGAATTCGCTCCCCATCTCAATTAGACGGTGTGAAACTCTAGACTGTTTTAAGAACCAACTAAAGACATTTCTCTTCAGAAAAGCGTTTGATATTATATCTTAGTAAAATAATATTTTAGAAAGTAGGAGGTTGCTTTTTATATTTTTTTAAATTATATTTTAGGACTAAAGTTATACTACGTTTTAATTACTTGATTCATTGTTGTGCAAGCGATTTAGAGTACTTTTATACATTAAGCGGTATATCTAAATAATTAAATTATTATTATATTATGTATTACGAGTCCGGAAATGATCAAGGCGTGCACATGGTGTTAACACGTCAACAACAGTCCAGGACCTGTACAACAGTTTGTATGCACTTCATTTATCACAAGCAAACTCAAGTGTTTTAGGGTAAAATGACCATGGCAGTCAACGTGGCATATGTGCCAAAACCTGAATCCCGGACAAAAGTCCTGAAATGACCCCGCCTTGAAAGGCAGTGTTGGTGAGCTCTAACTTCTGAATATCAAAAGCAACAGCCTTTTCAAATTGCGTATAGTGTTTAGAATGGCTGCTTTTAGGGGTGGTTTTTGGAGGGAAAAATTTCTTTAAGTATAATATTTTCCAAGATATTGACCACCCTGCATGGCAGGCCAAAGGCATTATGCTTAAAATAGCTAAGGCCCGGTTCAAACGTCGAACTTTTCATGTGCCCAATCGAATGCAAATGAGCGCAAGTCTTTGTTTAGGCTCACTTGTATTTGATTCGGCACATGAAAAGCTCGACGTTTGAACCGGGCCTAATATGCCTGGCTGTGATTAAATTTTCTTAATCCTCATAAAAATCATCATGGGATGAAAAACCATGCTTAGATTAATATAATTATTCTGGATTTCATCAGAATTGACATTGTTTTGTTTACATATTCACTCACCCCCACAAGAAGCAAGATTTCAGCCATATTTTGACGTCTTGTTCGCTTTTTATCGCCGAGTCTCAAAAGTGACATCCAATTTTTGTACTTTTAAATAATGATAGATGATTAAAGAAGATTTCAACCAAGTTTCGACAAGTTTCAAGGCAGTGCAGGGTACTTTTTCTTCCATATTGCGTCGTTCGATATCTGGTCAAATATACCGCCATTGCAATACCTCGCCGCTTCTCGGCCGATAAAATGGCAAATCCTCCCGTTTGTACGTAATTATATTACAGTAACCAATAGTACTACACTGTAGGGTAGCCCATTCGAAAAATTGAAGACATTATTGCCACCAGAAAGGAAAAAACCTCCCATACGACATGTACGATCAGAATTGAAAACACAAGATTAAAAATAATTTGCAAGTCGCGTGCGATCTTCGCGGAAACTCCTCGTGGGCTTTATGACAGGGGGGATGAAATACTCTCACCGCAACGGTGTTATAATTATTTTATTCACTTTATGGTTTGCTGTGAAAGCATTTTATCCCCCCTGTTATGGAGCCCGCGAGGAGTTTCCGCGAAGATCGCGCGCGACTTCCAAATTATTTTAAACTTTTGTTTTCAATTCTGATCCTATATGTGGTATGGGAGGCTTTTTCCTTTCTGGTGGCAATGATTACTTCAATTCTTCGAATGGGCTACTCTACCATGAAGTACTATTGGTTACCGTAATATAAATACGTACGAACAGGAGGATTTGGCATTTATCGGCCGAGAAGCGCAAAGTATTGCAATGGCAGCATATTTGACCAGATATCGAACGACACAATATCAAAGAAAAAGTACCCTGCGCTGCCTTAAAACTTGTTGAAACTTTGTTGAAATCTTCTTTTCTCATCTATCGTTAGTTAAAAGTACCAAAGATTGGATGTCACTTGCGAGACTCGGCGATATCATAAAAAGCGAACAAGACGGCAATATATGGCTAAAATCTTGTTTCTTGGTGAGGGGTGAGTGAAATAAACTGTATTACATGTAAACAAAACAATGTCAATTCTGATGAAATCCAGAATAGTTATATTAAATTAAGCATGGTGTTTCATCTCATGATAGTTTTTTTAGGGATTAAGAAAATTTAATCTCATCCAGGCATACAATTTTAATCATTATTTGCATTTGCCTTGGCATGCTGGGATAGTCAATATCATGGAAAATATTATACTTAGAGGAAATTTTCCTTCCAATAACCCCCCCCCCTCAAAAAAAACGCAGCCATTCTAAACACTATAAACACTTTAGAAAGGCTGTTGCTTTTGATAATCAGAAGTTCGAGCTATGCCAACACTGCCATTTCAGGGCAGGGTCATTTCAGAACTTTGGTCTCGGATGCAGGTTTTGGCACGTATACCATGTTGATCGCCATGGTCGTTTTACCCTAAAACAGTTGAGTTTGCCTGTGGTAAATGAAGAGCATACAAACTCTTATATAGGTCCTAGACTATAACAAGTCTTGCATGACAAAGTAGTAACAGAAGTGCCCTTGTAGAAGGGCTTAATAATAGGGGTGTGGGGCTCAGTAATAGAGGCGTAGAAGAGCTTAGTAAGTGCTGGGAAAGGGCTTAGTAATAAAATTCAGAAACTCCAGAACTTAGCAGTCAGGGTCATCACGAGGCTGACAGTGCCGTAGCGAGAACCTGATTTTTCGGGAGGCGCATACATTTTAGAAGGTCAGAGGGCATGCTCACTCCGGAAAATTTTCAGTTTTCAAAGTGAGATGCCCCTCCCCAACATATTTCTAGCCAGTTTTCAATGTTCCCAAATGATTGTGGGACCAACCCCGGCCCTTGCGCCTCCTTGGCTACGCACCTGGAGGTTGAGCTATGATATGAACGACAGTATTCTTTTAGATGACTTACACTTGGATCATCTATTAATACGACGTAAAAAAACTTAAGGCAAGTCAAATCTTCAAGATACTGATAGGAAATGCGCCATCTAACCTGCAAAATATTTTCTTTGATCGTGACACAAGGTATACTTTGAGAAACTCTGAGGCATATGGAGGGGTATTATGGACAAAATTGTGATATGCGGTAATCGGTGCAACTGATGAAGGTCCGGGCTAACGGACCGAAAGCTTTGCAATAATAAAAATACATGGTGTATACCTCAAACGAATTCTGATATTGTTGTTTCACCATGCAAAACTACAAGAATCTTATTATCTTCTTTTGTTAAATGAATCCAGCATTTACAATCTAGCATTAACAATCGTTTTGCCATCGCATTGTTGTACTTTACGAATGCTTTGACAGCCTGTACGTTTTGCTCGTTTTTTTTTATTTGCACTACACGTTTTCATTTGGGTATGGTTTTTTTCGGTTGTAGCCGCGATATTCTTGCTGGGCTAATGGATGTTTATTGCTCACGATAAAAATTATCTTGCTTATCACTTTCATTTTGAAGTAGGGGGAGGTTTGCAAGACGATCGAGATCGTTCATCGTTAAAAAAGCAGGGGAGGGGGTTTGAATCGGTGAGAAAATAGCAGGACTAAAATTTCTTTTTTGAGAGGGCGAATGGGAGGGTGTTTGTAATGGCGACAAAACAGCAGGACTAATACTTCTTGTTGGAGAGGGCAAATAATCTGGGAGCGGATATATTCCATGATAATAATTATATTTTTCATGACGAAAAGGAAGGTTGTCTTCTTGAGGAAACAATGATGTTATCAAAATCAGCGAATTTAAAATTCGTGGTGTGTTTAAACCGGGGGTATTAAATAAGGCAGTTGGTTTCGAGTAACCAGAATTAATTAAATTATCCAAAACTTTGGGTGTTGAAGCTTTAGAGTTGTTTGAAAGGTTGTATAACTCGTTCATAACATTGGTCTGCGAAACTCCACTTCTTTTTTTCTTTGGTTTAGAATTATTGAAAAATTCAATGAATTCATTTTCAAAATTGGGAGAAAATGATCTGTAAGGTGAAAAAGCCATTTCTTTTCTTTTTTAAAATATTGTTCAAATTCCTTTGTAATCTTCAAAATGATCCTTATGTTTTTCAGTATGTACCCCAATTTATTTTCTATATATTTCGGAAAAGTATTTTTGGCGAATTTACTTTTAAAAACTAAAAGTCTTCGTTTGATTTCTTTTGGTGAAATTTTTCTATAATAATCGATATAACCATTTTCAAAATTTAAAATACGTTCTTGAAATGTTTTTGCTGAAAAAAATCACACATGCATTACCATCGTAATTAAATACGTATTTGTTTTTATTTTATTTAGTGTAAACAACTACCTTGATATGCACTTGTGTTTCTTTTGTCATTGTATTTGTTGAAATAAAAAATAATCGTGTGGTCGCTGGGTTATAAAACAATGGGTGCGAAATTGTGTCGTAAAGATTCACCACTCGTAACGTTAACATGCAAATACATAAGAGTGGAAAATTGCGATGATATTGATATTGATATGGATACAACAGATTCGGGAGAAATATCTATGCCATTAAAAAAAGAGAAGAACAGTAGTTTTTGTTGCTGTTGTGGAGAATTGCGTGTCCTCACAAGTTTACGGATGAAGAAATTCAAAAACTAGGTAGTACATTTAAACGTGCTAAGAACGATGAAAGAATATCTGTTGATATTCCTGATGCAAATTTTGAGGCAACTTTTTCACATGAGATCATTCAGTTGGGGCTGAGAGAGGTTGTTTAAAATTTGAAGTTCAAAAAAAACAAACTTAAAGATTTGCCTCAATTTTTGAAAAGTTCAAGAAATGTTTTTTGATATTTTATAAATCTTGCGCGACTATTGTCTTCGTCGGATAATGATAGCGTACAATTATATTTTTCTAATTTTCTGAGAACACGTTTTCCAACGCCTTTTGTGCGCGTTGGAGATTTAAACGAAGATTTATTTTTAGATGTTATTTCAAATTTTATGCAAAGTAATAAGGAAGAAGTATTGGATAATGACTGGTGGACTGTAGTTTGTGTTTGGGTTATACCTAAGAACGAAAATGCAAAAAAATCCAAATTTATTGTGAAACAAAACAAAAATCAATTTTATTAGTTTTTTTATAAGAACGAAAGTGGAGGTGCTAAAGTAAATTATCCATTACAACGATATAATAGAGAGGTTCGAAACGGTGTGTTTCAAATAAGAACAGATGGTTTTTAGATTAAAAATTGTTGTTTTGCTTTAGCTTTTTTAGTCGGTAAAATTTTTCTACTTAAAGATGAAAAATCTGTTTGTTTGCAATCAAATTTAAGTTTAGAATTAACTGAACTTTTTGCCGAGAAAGATATACGTGATGTTTATTGTAAAGGTTGCACTGGAGAAGGATCCGTATATATTGAAATTCAAAAGATTTATCACAATTATTTAAAAAATTACGGTATCGATCTGGTTGTTTTTTCAAAAAAATACTACAACTTTATCGTGTACGATTCTTGAGTAGATAATGATAAGAATTTAATGCGATTGTCTGATAAAATACTTTTTTGTGGTTGAACGACGAACATTACGATGTTATATTATCACCAAAAAAATTTTCTAAATTAAACAGGGCATGCTTTTGTTTTCGATGTATGAAGTATTATAAACATTATGAAGATTCGCCTTCGCATGTTTGTCTATTAAAGTCTTCGTGTATGAAATGTTTTTCAACGCGAATGGGTGCGAGAAGCAGGGTGAGTTTTTAATAAAATGTTCAAATTGCAATGCTTTATTTGAAAATCGTGAGTGTTTTGAACATATATTTCATTGTATTTTTTTAAGTTCAAAACGAAATCGAAAGATTACATTTTGTCAAAAGATGATGTTTTGTCAAACGTGTTATAAAATTGTACCACGTTTCATTTTTATTAATAAAGGCAAGTTTGTTCGCCACAACTGTGAGACAAAAGACACATTGAGACAAGAATCGATGAAAATGGTTACATGATACCGTTCTATGGCATGGTTCAAAAAGTTTGTGCATTGTGCGATAACATACCGTTTGCGAGAAATTACGATAAATTTTTACTGTACATATACAATTATTCTTGCGACATATCTATAGATCCTGCGGTGTGTTGTGGTTATCGACAGTATGTGTTTGAGGAACAAAATGATTTGTCTGTTGTGAAACAATTAGTTGATTTTATTATGAAACAAAATGATTCCATTTGGATCACTCATATCGGTGGACGTTTTGACTGTTTTCTTGCTTCGTCAATTATTGACAATTGAAAATATCGAACCAAAAATAACAATGAACGGCAATCAAATAATAATGATGAAAATAGATGAAAATAATTCGTGTGTTTTTGATAGCTATTTATTTTTAAGCATGAAATTAGCGCAATTTCCAAAAGCTTTAGGTATAGAACATTTGTGTAAAGGTTATCATCCTTACAAATTTACGAATTTGGATTATATAGGATCGATGGTATCTATAGAATATTTTGATATCCCCAAGGGCGAATTTGATACATTTAAGAAATGGTATGATGAACAGTGTAAAAAAACTTATGTATTTCATGACGCAATTTATTATTATTGTAAATCGGATGTTGATATATTAAGACGTGGGTGTTTGATTTTTTGTCGATTAATTTTTGAGATAACTGGTGTTATGCCTTTTTATGATAAAACATGTTCTACGATAGCCTCTTTGGCTTTGAAAATATTTCGTATGAATTTTTTGAAAAAAAGAAACAATAGCGCAACTTCCAGCTAGTGGATATTGCAGAAATGTGAATCAAAGTTTGATTGCACTGTGTTGGTTAAGTGATATTCGGGAAAATCAAGAAGGGAAAGCCATTCTCTTGAGAGTCGATTGTCCAAGCACGGTAACGTAAAATTCTAGGACGATATGTAAATGGTTTTTGTAAAGAGACGAACACTGTGTATCAGTTTTTTGGTTGTTTTTATCATGGTTGTAGTACATGTTACAATGATAATGATCATAATAATGTTTTAGATGAGAGTTTTTTTTATTTGAGAGGAAGAACATTTTATCTTGTAGATCAATTAAAAAAATGGTTATAGTGTTGTTTATAAGTGGGAATGCGATTATTTAAGTAGCACTCGTTGTATGAAGAGTGAGTTAATGTTTACAAAATGCGAATTTTTCGACCAACTGCTTTAGATCCTCGCGATGCATTGTTTGGCGGGCGTACATCACCCGCGTGTTTGTTTTGGACGTCATCATCACCAACATCCAAGGCTTGTTATGCAGATTTCTGTTCATTATATCCTTATGTTCACAAGAAAAATTTTTTTCCGGTCGGTCATTCGATCATATATTATGGTGATGAATGTGATTCCATAGATATAACTAGTATATTTGGTTTGATAAAATGTGTAGTTTTGCCACCCTGTAATTTGTATTTTCCTGTATTACCGACACATCATGACGTGACGTGATGGTCGCACGCGAAGGTACTCCACTAGTTGAGCAGATTTTAAACATATATTTGAAGCTTTTCGAGCAAAATATTATCTATGATTCTTGGTAAGATTTTCCTTCACAAGAGTATCAGGTTGGAACGTTGTTTTCTTTCGTTTTGGCTTGTTTTTTGTGCTGTCTATTGCTTTTTATCATATTGATCTGAGAATATAACAAAAGACGGTTGATTTACGCATATCAAGATCATTCACCATCAATTTGCTGATGAAGATGCTGCGTAATTTTAAACGACAAAATGACACTCATGCGCGTGCATTCCATGGATCAACATTTACAAAAATATCTTGTGAACCTAGCCAACCTTACATTTACATCCTGACCCAAATAAACGCTGGAGTGAAATGCTTTATACTTTATAAATGCACAGAATGATAACAATACAGTGGTTTCTTTTATTAATAATTTATATGATCTGCAAGTTTTGGCTAATGATAGAATGGTGGAGCTTACTTCTTTAGATTTTGAAAGTCCTGATGTTGTTCATATGACACATAAGAAAACGTTTAATTCAGTGGCGACTTTAAAGAATCAAAATGTTGTTATTGCAGCATTTGTAACAAGTTATGCACGATTGGAAATATTTGATATATTAAATAGATTGAAGGAATGTGTGTTGTATTACGATACCGATTCCGTTATTTACGTTTGCGATGATGATGATGATTCGTCGATAACGACTGGAGATTATTTGGGTGACCTTACTGACGAATTGAATAAGGGTTGTACGAAAGATGATAAGGATTGGATTTGCAATTTTTGTAGTTCTGGTCCGAAATCATATGCTTATATTACCCAGAAAAATAAGGAGGTTATTCGCGAAAAAGGCTTACTTTGAAAGGTGATGCGATGGAGAAAATCACTTTTGATTCGATTAAGACATGTGTTGAAGATTGTAGACAAAATATTGAAATAGTATATAAAGATAAATTACGCGCACCAATCAACAAACTATTATGGTTTGCGATGAAATTAAAAAATTTCAATTTACTTTAGATACGCGAGTTGTGCTACCTGATTTTTCCACTGTATCGTATGGTTTTCGTTAATGGAGCAGAGCATTTGGCAGCTTTCGTGTGTGTATTCGATTTGAGGTTTTTTGATGACTAAATGTGTGGCTAAATGCATATTTTTCTATCCAGAGTCGTTCATGCTTTTATATCCAAAGCGTTTACTACAGAAGTCCGTGGTTTTTCAAATGTAGAACAAGTATTTTCTTTTGGATTTTTTTACTATTGCATCTTTGTCTTGCTTTTTATCATTTGTTTTTTTCGATACGTTGCAATTGCACATTACCATCTAGAAATTTTCTTTGAATATATTTCGTTATTGTTTTTTTCATTCTTTCTCCTTGAAGTTTTGATTGGTATTTTGTTTTTACTAGTTTTTTATGCCATCTTCTAAAATATTTTTTGCCTTTTGCAAAATCCAAATCCAAAAGTTTTCCACAAAGTTCTTTTGTTTTTTATTTCGATTTAATCCATCTTCTAAACTACTTTGCGACTTTTGTGTTTTGAAAAAACAGCATGACTTGTTTTCCGGTATCTCAACAACTACATGTTTTTGTGTTTTGACATAATTTCGATATATTTCTTGTATTTGTACGCGATTTTCGGTAAGATAATTCACACTTTTCCTTAATTTGTTTTGCAAAAAATGTTTTCTGATTGGTTTTTCTCTGCATTTTTTGTTTTCAGTGAGATAATTCACACATTCGCACTTCTCCTTTGTTTTTTAGCTTTCTTTAAAAATTGTTGAAGTGTTTTGATGAAACGGTTTCCTTTTCGTTTAATTTCACCGCATGTGTTGATTGGTTTTTTGTCGTGTTAGTTTTTTTTGTCTTTTTTTTAGCCAAGATTATTTTGTTGTTTTCTTTTTGTTTGTTTGGTGTATAAATCCAATATTTTTTTAAGTGTTCGTTGAGCTTGACAGAAAAACATGCTTTTTCTTTTTTTATTGACCGATTTGCTTGTCGAGACTTATCCGTGTCCGTAGGAGTTTTTCAATTTTGTTTGGTTTTTTTAATGCACTTTGTATTTTTAAAAAGCAAGCGACTACGAAATTGCCTTGAATTTTTTTTTTTGGTTGCTTTGGAGTTATTCGTTACAAGATCACAAAATGTTTTTGTAGGTATTTTTTTGTAAACTGTATTTCTTCGTTTGCATTTTGTTTCATGATGTATTTTTCTGTTGAAGATGGATATTTTGTCGATTTTTGTGTAGAACCTCTTTCATGGTTTGCATCTTTTTTTTAATTTTAGAAGGCTTTTGATGGATTGCATCTCTTTTTTTTAAGTGAAATTTTGTTTGTTAACGTTTTTCTTGCTAATTCCTCTGCGATTTTGTTTTTAAAAAAAATGCGTCGTGATTTTTAAAATTTTTTACTTAATTTACCAATTTGTGCGTCGTCTATATATGGCGATCATGTTCTTTCCAGGGTTTTTTGACTGGTTAGGTGAGCTTAAACTTGCCAATTTATATGCGCAGCAATGACACGTTTACTTTTGGATAGTGCAAAGTGACAATGTAGGACAATGTTCTTCTTGTTATTTTAAAGTTTTTTTGGGCTCGGTGTACTTGTGCGAGTTTCTTTTTTTGGAATAACATGTTGCTGTGTCTATTGTTATCTTTACGGATTTTGTGATTTTTATTTGCACTATGTAGTAAATTTTTTTCTCTTTTTGAAAGTCACAACCAAGGAAATTTCATGGATTTTTCTTGGATAATGCTTTTTTATCCATGCTATTCTGCATGTTATCAATACTTTCGTGGTTTGCTTACGTTTGTTGCATGGTTTACAACATTCAAACGCTTTTATTTGTTTGTCGCATACATGGTTTATAACATCTGAATATTCAATGGTTTTGTGTCTCAGTGTAAAATTTCAACTCAATTTTTTGGTTGAAAATTTCTTTTAGTTTTTTTTCCAAAGCAGTTTTCAACTTTTTGATCAAGTGTTTCTTGCAATGGAATTTTTTTTCTGTTACTATCTTGACATTTCGATCTCGATTCGATGGTTTTAGATCTCTGTGTATAAAATCTTAACTCATTTATGGTTTTAAACCCCTGTGTACAACACTTCAGCTCAGTTTTTTTTTTGCTACTATTTATATTCTTTGTTTTCATATGTCGTGCGTTTTTTAGTTTTTTGGACATAACTCTTCTTATTTTTTTTTTAAAGCAGTTTCCAACTCCTTAATTCACTGTTTCTTGCAATGGAAGTTTTGAATTTTTGTTTTGCCATTTGTTTTCTTTTGGTTTTTTTGGATGACTGGTGGAATTTTCAAGTTTTTTTTCCGTTATATTCATTAGATTGTTTTCTTTCTTGATTTTGTTTGTTTTGGGTTTTTTTAATTTGTTTTGCATGGCAAATTGTTTTTTCAGTTTTTGTTTCAAGTGATTTGTTTTCAGACCGTTGTTTGTTTTTGTTTGTTTGGTTTTTGATTTTTTTTCAATGGCAGATAGTCGTTTTCTGAAGATGATGCATTCTGAACTATCAAACCATCATCCTGTTTTCGTGGAGCAAAGTTTATTTAAGATTTGTTTTCTCGATTTTATTCAAAATAAGTCCCTTGAATTCTTAGTATGAGTTTATGATGATAAACGTCTACCAGGTGAAAAAAAGGTGACGATTTGGTTCTCGAGAAGCGACCGTTTTTTTCAATATCTTTGTGCGAGTAGTGTGTGATGATATTTTGCATAATGGAAAATAAGTAAAATCATTTGATGGTTTGCCTTAAGATTTTCAGACAACAGGAGGACGTGTGATCTGTTGTTTTTTTAAAAAAATTTTCCATCCACAATGCCAGAATCGTATACACATTTGTTAAGTCTTAATTTTTCTTTTCCTTTTTATTGTTTGCTTTAAGATTTTGGTCGAAGGTGTTGTCTCTTGTTTTTTCCACGAGGCCAAAATCGTAAAATCAGTTTTTGGCTATCGTTTTGATGGTTTGGCCTAGGATTTTTGGACAACAGGATAATCTGCAATCTTGCGAATGTATTTTGCTTGGAAAAATTTATTTCCTTGACGTCGATTTTTTTGCACATGTTTTATTCTTCTTTACCTTTGATGTTAAAATCGTATGCGATTTAGGTTTTAACTTTTTGTTGCAAAATGCTTTATTTGTTTTTTTTGTGCTTTGCTGATGTATTTTGATTATATGTTTCTTGTTTTTTGTATTGGAGGAGTTTGAACAAAATCTTTCTGTATTCGTATACTCTTATTTTTTGTCTGTTTCTTCAATGTTTTTTTGAAAAAGCAACTTTTTGTTTTTGTCTTAGATTAGCGAGATTAAAAAATGCCAGATTCCGTTTTGTCATCCTTTCATGATGATTCAAAAATTGATTTATTTGTATTCGGCTTACCAACTGATTCATGACTATATGAAAAAACTGATTGATGAACGCAGAGATTTTTCGTCTTTAAAATCTTACAAATTTATCGACTACAAAAAGGGTATTCCGACCATCGAAACCTTTAATAATAAAAAAACAAATCCGGAGAAAACCTGTTGGTTGTGATGGACGATTTAATGGGACTTTGCACCTTTAATAAAACGAATTTGGATAACTTGAACAATATTGCGACTTGAGACAGTCATCATTATAATATGTCGTTTGTGTTTGTTTGTCAAAATATGAACTACGGAAATGGGCAGTTGCGGATTCTACGAATGAACAGTCATTATTCGGCATTGTTTGTGAACTTATCGGATCACTGAAACATCATGATGATGTGACAAAATCGTCAATTGCCGAAAGGAGTATTGGATCAAATATCAAGGGACCTTATGCGAAGAAGTACAGCTATGTTGTGTTCGACGTGCATCCGAAGAGCTACAGTAATACGAGAATACGGCGGGACGTTTTTCCCGACAATGACACTATAATTTACGATGTAGAAAATAATTGAGATTTATAATAATATTAACGATGAACGAATGCGACGGGACGTTTTCTCCAGATAATAATGACACTATAATTTTACGATGTGAAAAATGATTAAGATTTATTTAATGATTTATTTAATAATAACGATAAATAATTACAGCAAATTTGTTCATTCGATTTCTTGCATTTTTGTTTGTTGATGTTTACTATGGGCGTTCCGAATATTTGCACGATTAAAACTCTTAGCATTTTTTCGTTTTCTATCAATTTGTAGGGTTGCGATAGGGTTTGTTTGATGTCTAAGTATTTGGCGGCATGGCATTTTTCGTATATGAACAACGAACACCATATGCCACATGTTTTTATATGACACTTTGACGTTAATACTTTGCATAATTTTTTCATTTGCAACGCTTGAAAAATTCTCCCCAATAGTTTCTATTGTAAAGTGAAATATCGTTTGCATAACTATCGAAATAAGTGGAATTTGTCTTGTTTTTTTCCAAATAGCAATCCAATGCTCTCTGTATATGTCCTCTTCGTCCGTGTTCCATATCCAACAGCAAATGTTGATTACTTTGGGTTTAATATTTGCAGGGTTAGTGCCCAGAAAATAGGGTTTGGTTACGCAGTTATTTTTTAGTAATTTATCTAAATCGTCTGTATTTAAATATCTATTAGTGAAGCAACGAAATTTAATTGTCATCGTACCTAGAACGCAAATTGAATCTTTTTTGTTTCTGGAATCTTTTTAATCTTCTTTTACCTTTTCCTATGGAGTCGAGTGTATCTTGATTGTAGTATTTTCTAGGTGTATTTCCAGGCATACTCCAAAATCTTTCTATATTTTCTTTAGCTTTTCTTATCGAACTTCGAATTTCTGGAGTATCAAAAGATGTCGACAGTTCTAGTTCGTCGTATAATTTGATGAATTTTTTTCTAATTTTTTCGTTATTAATATACGACCTGGGTAGATTTATGGATTTAAATCCACGTAAAAGGGAATCTAAATCTTTCTCGGTTAAATTGAAAATTTTTTTCTCGTGCGCGAAAAATCTTTGACAATATCTTCTTGAGTTATATTGTATTTTTTTCTTCTGATTTTAATTCCACCGTCGAATTGTTCGACTTTACCTTTGAAATATTCTCTCAATTTATTTCGACTGTACTCCACCGTACCCCTAGCACCTGCTTCTTCTTCGGCGTTACCTCCTGTATTGCCCACTTGGTTTTTTTTAGAATCTAAATAGTTTTTCCTCGATTTTACGTAATTCATTTTTTTCACTCCTAATAATTCAGGCGACTCGTTTTTTTGCAATGTTTCATAATTTTTATTAATTCTAATCGCGACAAATTTCTATTTACATCTTTCATTAAAGCATCTTCTTTTTTTTCTTTCAAAAGTAACGTTAACAGTTTGTTGAATTTTCAGCATTCACCAGTTGCAGTTTCTCCATGGTTGTGCTCATTTTGCAAGCATTGTGCTTTCTTCAATTCTTTCAGCGCTTCTTTAAAGTATTGGTGAAGATGATTTTCGATAAAAGTAATTTTCCTTTCGTTTTGTTTCATTTTTTTTCGAATAATTTTTTTGAAGATATTTTCATTTAATTTATCGATTTTGAAATTTGGAATTTCGTTTTTCCAAATTAATTTCGACAAAATCATTCAATTTTTATCGATCTTTCTCATGTAATTTTCGTTTTTTTTTTAGACTTAACAATAAAAAATTTCGAATTGACGGTATGAATTTTTAAAAAAAAAATTTTCCTTGTGTTTAATCTTATTGTATTCTAGCAACTGTCTGAAGACATTTTTTATCAATAAATTGTTTCCGGAATCTTCGTCGCAAGCTTTGTTGTCTGCGTCTGAAGAATCGGAAACCGATGAAAACGATTCGATCCTGTCCTTGCAATAAACGTCCAAATAATACTCATAGTCGTTTTCATCGTCTTCATCGCGTTCGTCTGTTTTATTTTCATTAGCATTACTCTCTATCGTTTGTTTATCGTTTTTCAACTCTTCTTTTTCCCCCTTGCTATTATCGTTACTTTCTTCCTCGGAAATATTTTCTTTTTGTTTTATTTCATCCATATTTGGATATTACGGGTCGTATATGTAAAGTTGGATGCAAACCGGTCAAATAATCAATGGGCCTATTCAAATATCTACGTTTTCTTTTATTGCACTTTCGTCTACGAATAATACAAGCTCTACAATTCATCTTTACTAACGAACAAACTAATTCAGAATAAATGAAAGTATTTTTTTTTGTTAATATATGCTTCGCATTTTTTTTTCTATTTTTTTTAAAACGTAAACATTGTTCGCGGTGCTGTATTATAGGCGAATTTAATGCAATTTCTAAATTCGCCGATAAATAATATTTGCATATCATCGTCCACCGCATTTACCAAATCCCATTCGACGCTTACTTGACGGGTGGTCGTATTTGGTAGAACCTTATTAAAACTGTCTTTGTTTTTGGTCAAATCTATGGTGATCATGCAATAATTGTATGAAATTTATCGTACGAAAATGGCATGTCGCGATATTCTCGATATAATACTTTACGCAGAGCTTGATAAGCATCTTTCAAACCCTTATAAACAGGATGAATGATTCCTTTGTTTATGCAAACAGTGAATCGAGAAAACGCCACCCATTCAAATCAAAAGTGATTAGAATTATAAGCACTGTTATATCTGTCCCGTGTAAATAATATGGTATAAAGACGTGTCGGTCTCAACCCGTTGAATATGTTATTGTATTTTATGTACTGCATTCCGTCAGCCATGGGACACGACACCGCCCTGTATTGAAACACGTATTTTGCTACTTCTCGATTCTGTTTTATCATCATATTGTTACTGGCCGTGACCAATTGTGGTCTGGGCTTGAACATGAGGATTGTCTGCTGGAAATCTTTCAACGAAATATCCAAAGCGCCGCATGCTGCCGAACAAATATTTGTTTTTGGCTGCACGCGATAATTGAATTTTTAATTCGAAATCCATCGGAAAAACACTTCCTTCTCTGGTTTCGTTGAAACAATTCCTGTCGAAAATGTCAATGCATTCGAATTGTTTGTTATTCGTCAATTTTAATCGTTTCGCGGCACCTTGATTCACGCAGTCAGCATGAGTCATGTCTTCTAATTGAGCAATACTATCCGATATATCATCGCCTCCAGAAGGAGTAATATGATATGCAGCGGTAATTTCAGCCGTTTTAAGATATTGATTGGGAATTTCGTTTATCAAATGACGAATGTAACCTATGTAATTCTCGGTATTGTTAGAGGTGTTTATCATTTCTTAATTTACGAATACGTTAATTTGATCCCACATGGTTTGTAAAGGACTAGGTTGCGCGCAAGCGATTGCATTCTCTGCCTGTCGAGCAGCAGTATTTGCGGTCGTAACGATATCTATTTCAGCGAACAAAACGGCCTTGTCCAACTTAAAAAGACCGTACTCGTTCGCGCTATGATAAAACGTATAATCGGTCGCCGTAACATTATCGTTATTCGGCGACGAATTGAAAATGCCGGTTCTCAAATCGACGTAGGTCGTATTAAACGGAGGCACTTTAAACAACTCCAAAATGGGATGTTGTATGAGACTGTCGTGTTTTTCTACATTATTTTGTTCGCTTTCTGGAATCGGTAATGCTAATGGTATTGGGAGCCATTTTATTATTTTTTTTTTTAATTCAAATATTTCGCTGCTAATTGATTGGCTAAATTTAATCCGATCGGTATTCCTTTTCTTAACGCTTGCTTAGCATGCAGTGCTCCTTTTCTGAAGAGTGATTTCAAGGTAAAACCGCCTCTTTGTCTTCTTCTTTTTCTGCATCTGCCTCTAGGCATTCCCAATAAGTTTGAAATGCGAGGATCAAGTGGTTTTGCACCGCGTTTTCGTTTCTTACCTGCAACGGGATCCGAGGGTAGATTATTTTTCGGAATCGGAAAGCTGTGATTCAAATTTTGAGGGGGGCTATACTTTCTTCTCTAGCTATTTCGAAAACGGATTGTCTATAATTGCAGCCAATTAAATTTGTATTTTTATATATTTACACCGGGTATTCGCCTTTTAATAATTTTTAAAAAAATTCTATATCATACATTTTGTTCATCTTGGAAACATAATGGTTAACTAAAATCTATTTTTTCATTCAATATACATAAATCCGTATTATCATATATTAAACAAAAACAAACATTTTTCTCTATATATTTTTTATTATTAATTAAATAATTTGGTAAGAATTTTTTATCCTTATTTTGCGAACTCAATTCTATTTTCTCGTTAAAATGAAAAAACAAATATTTTTGGAATAACAAGTATTGCAAATCTTTACTTGACGGATTCACCGCAATTGCAACATCTCGATCGTGATGTAAAGTACCGTCGTCAATCGTAATTGATTTACCAAAGGAAATATTCAAAAGCGCCAATTCTCCAAAATCAATTTTTTTACAAAAATATAGTGTAAAAGATCCTTTTACATTTTTGCACAAAAGTTTTTCGATTCGAAAATAAATTTTTCCTCTACTTAATTTATTCATTTTATAACTCGAAAAGGGATAATGAACATCCCATTTTTCAATTTTTAATTAATCGTCATTCACAAATATTTTTACATCAATTCCAAAGACACCACGCCAGAATCAAAATTAATCAGTTCCTTTTGCGAATTATAAAACGTGATGTGAAAATCCGATATGACACCTTTGATTAATTTTCTTCTGATCATGACGGGTTCGTATACGAACGTTTCGCCGCTTCCTTGTCCTTTGATTTGCATGGGGGCAGTCATTAATAATTTCGAATATGAATCGCTGACTATAGATTTTTCATCTTGATCGCAATAAATCAAGATATGATTTGCGCTATCCGTAATGTCGGGTAGATAGGGCATAATCTTCTCCTTCGTAAAAATGTCTCCATTTCCTTTCTTTTTTGGTTTTGAATTCGTATGATTTTCATTTGTATTAATGTAAACATCGATTACGCTACCATCGTCTAAACCCACCATGTAGGCTAATTTTTTTTAAAATGCTATTTTTGCAATAGTTTTGCCGCCATTATTTTCCGTACTAAATATGTAAACCTTTTTATTGCCAGACAAATACAGTTCCTTATAACAATACGTTTTATCGGCATTAAAATGAAATATAATTTTTCCAAACTCAGACAATTCCACCGAAATATTGTACGGGTTTAAACAAGCATGCATGTAATGAACCAAATCCTCTACATTATAAATACCATCTGGAATCACAAATTTATTTACTTTTAAAGTAAATTGAGGTTGAGGCACATTAAATTCTATAAAATCGGCATAAAACATTTCGAGTTGTTAACGGATTTGATACTTTTAATACGGTAATGTAACCCGCTTTGGTTTCACAATTGATAGGTACGGGTAACGTCATCATAAAATCATTAGTGTAATTCGTACCTCCGATTTTATTCTGACAATTACTCATAAAAGTGACGTTCATGTTGAGTAAATCTTTTTTAATTCTTCTCTGTAAAATACACCTTTTACAATCTCATTATCATCGTCTTTAATCGAACAAGTCACAGGGTTAGTTATATAAACCTTATCAATTTTAAATATCTCATTTTTCCAACTTCTCAAACTGGATTTTTCAAATATAGTATTTTTAGCTCTGGAAATTTGCACTTTATCTCCTTTTTTTAATAATTTTTTAACAGGCGGTGAAAAATTCAAGATGTTTTTTTATTTTTGTGGGTACCCCACGTATGTTATACAGCTGAAAATTGTCCAGATTGCAAGATGCCTAGATTAATGTCATCCTCGGCGATTGTCGGTGTAACCGAACAGTTCACGATCACAGGTTCGTCTCAACTTCGGAAAATTCTGTTTCTCAGTTTGCACAGCATAAAACACTGAGGTATAAAACGACGATATTTTCGAAGCTTTTTTTTCAAATTTTCAGAACATGTAAAGGTAAGCGTGATATTATTTTAACTCTGATTTATTTTTGTGATATTTCATATCTAATCGCTGGCAATCGACTAAAAGCGTACAAACCATATGGTACAATTACATTCACACGAAGCAAACTTGCCTGCTCAATTTGATATACATGTGATGTGAAGGTTGTTCATTTATATTCTATAAATATATATACATATATACATTAAAAGTCACTCGATTAGTCAGTTACCAGTTCATTTCATTATCAGGAAGCTTTTTATCACGTAGATGATGTTTAATAGTGAACTTAGTTGATGTGATCAAGTGATTCAAGTCTACTTGGTTACAACTATGTTCAAGAATGTTCAAGGTATATAGTCACTAGTGTAATTTTGGGGAGAGAGGTCTAAGAGATCATAAACTTAAATGTAGGCATGGTGTTTCATTGCAATTCTCTTACAGTTCGAGCGCATGTTGCAAAATGGTAGATTTACCATGCAAGCAACTCTTTAGCCAAGAAAAACCAACCAAAGCTGGCTCGTACTTACCCATTGCATATTGTTGGATAATCAATTATTGGACGAATGCTTGGAAAGAGTATGCTGAAAACACAAGATGAAATTTTAGATGATAAATAAGCAACATCAAATACATACAAAGGACTTTAAAAAATCATGAACTTATTCAGTGAAAACCAGTCTACATTTCCAGAAACTTTTATTTACAGTGATTTTACTATGGTGTGACAGAAATAACTAAACCTTTCTTGTAATTATGTCACAAGTATATGGAAGTAAGGCTGAGGGCCAAACAATAAGATTATCTTACTGGAACTGGTTTATTGTGTTTTTCCCCAGGGCTCAGCTTCACTTCCATGTAGGTACATAATTACCATGTAGGTCTGTTGGTGCAAACTTTCAAATCAAGACGAGAAACTGCCCATTTAAAAACCAACCAACAATATTAATTTATACCAACATAATCATTAACAAAACATAAAACTACAAAAAGTCAGCTCTAGTGGTCCAAAGAAGGTCCAAATATTTTCATTCTCTAAAGTTCCATCTTCAAAGTAATTCTACTATTGCATTATTTCGTGAGTCATAAATAGGTGCAAACTCTTTTAAGTTAGGAAGAGCAAGCTTTAAGTCACCCTCCTCAGTGTTGTCTGGCACACCTAGCATTGACATCAGCTGGAAAACAATTGCATGAAATGCAGTCAGTTGAAAGCGTTTGGCACTCTCCTTGTGTTCAACAAGAAACTTGACAACCCATTGCTTGGAGACTTTGGATGTTTTCTGAAAAAGATTACATGATGTGCATGTAACAGCAACTAGGTTAATACCAAAATCTTCAAGCTTCTTCTTACAACTGCAGCAACTGTGATATTTATGAACCCCGCTGATTCCAACAATCTTCACAAAAGCATTTTTCTTAGCCAGATCTGGCTTATCAACCTTTGGATTGAGAGCATCTTTAATATCATCAACTTCACGCAGGCTGGAGCCTTCCCGACCACTGCCGATGTACCTGCCAAATCTATCATCTTTGTAGACAAAGTTTTTGAACTCATAACTTTTGCCTTCTTCACCCATGTTCACGAAGGACTCCCAAAAGACAACTTTTATTGTTCCAGTCTCATCTGTCACCAGACCTTCTTGTTTTCTCAAATTGTTTGTAGGAACCATTTTTAAGCCATGTAATTTGACGAGCTTTCCATTTATGGTAACTGTCTGGTTGTGACAAACAGTTGCTAAGGATGCCACTGTGTTGCCATCCTCCAGTTTGGCACATTGAAATTCAACCTCATCGGTTACAGACAGTTGAGTGCTGTTTTCGATGACAATGTTAGTGGCACCATACCTTTTGTTTCAACTGTACCTTTTTATTTTGACAGGTGATTTCGTTTTAGTAAAGTGTTCAATTTCATTTCATTTTTCAGGAGAGAAGCAAACTCCCCTTACAGTATCATCCTCTGTCTGGATCATGAAATCAAAGTGTTTCTTTGCACCAGGTTTTCCTTTCATTGGAGACAAGCAGTGAATATATCCTGCCAGTGGATTATTTTCTTCTAAAATTAAAAGAAAAAAAGGCATATGCAATGAAGAAAACACAATCATGCATCATGCAACCTTGAAAAATTTTAAATAAGTGGACATTTAAGTTTTTAGTATGTGTCATCTATATATTTGCTCAAAAGCAAGAGCATATTGCTACGGTACGAGTAGACTTGCGCAAGTCCTTTCCAGCCATACTATGGCACGCTTTACTTCTCCTGTGGAAAGGACTTGTGTAACTCGCAACAATAAAAAAATGATCAGACAAAAAGTGATAAATAAGAATGTCAACCCAGAACCATTTCAATTTTGGGATCATAGCATTATCAAACTGGGGGCCTGGGAAGAAAACATCACAAGCTTTAATAATATAACTTACTAGAGCTGGAGGATTCCATAATTCTTCCACTTCAAATTAACCTAAATTGTAGAAGAGATATACAAAACAAATGTGAAACTCATTACAACTACATTGCGCCATTCTTTGAAACAAATAGATATTTTAGTATTTCACCCCTATACCAACCTGAAAATTTACAAGGGTTCGTTTAACTTCAAATTTGTCTAAATCATAAAAGAAATATAAAGTCGGTTATAAAAACGAACAAATGCTTCAATAAGAAGGGGTTCAAAACAGGATGGAGAAAATCGCTCATCATTTAAAAAGGATTAGATATGTAATAAAGTCCTTGTCTCAAATGCATGCATCTCAAACTGAAACTGAGCACGTTCATAATAATATCGCGCGTTATGCAAATATAATAATATTTGCGCATCATTATTACTACATTGTGCTATTCTTTAAAACAAGTATTGAGACAGAAATTTTAGTATTTAATTTTTGTACCTACCTGGAAATTTTGCACTTCTTTTGGCGAGCAGCAAAGCAGGCAAGATTCTAGAGTTAATACACTGCGATCTTGCAGGTCCGATTCAACCAGCTGCAAAATAGGGTTTTAAATATGCTATCTCCTTTACTGATGACTTTTCAGGTTTAGTTATGATTTATTTCATTAGGCAGAAAAGTGACTCATTTAAGGCTGCTGAAAAATTTCTTGCTGACTCAGCACCATATGGTAAAGTAAAACGTCTAAGAAGTGATAGCGGTACTGAATTAACTTCTGAGCCCTTTCAAAACTTACTTTTAAAGCATAGCAGAAAACATGAGAAATCGGCACCATGCTTACCCCATCAAAATGGGACAGCTGAAAGAGGGTGGAGATCAATCTTTGAGATGGCTAGGTGCTTACTTATTCAAGCTAATTTGCCCAAGAGTCTGTGGTCATATGCTGCCATGTGTGCAGCCTACATTAGGAACAGATGTTATAATAATCGACTTAAAAAAACCCCGCATGAAGTATTTACAGGGCAGAAACCCATTTTACAACATATGCACATTTTTGGCACAGTTTGCTTTGCATATATACAAGAGAAGAAAAAGCTCGATGCTAGAGCAGAAAAAGGGATCTTCGTAGAATACGATAAAGGAAGTCCTGCCTACTTAATTTATTATCGTAACTTGGGTGTGATCAAGAAGTCTCGCTGCACACGTTTCACAGATAAATTTGAGACAGATCAGACTAAAGCAGAATGCATTCCTATCATGTATCGGAATGTGCCTTGCCAAACTGAACCTCAAAAAGTGGGGGAAAATGAACAGGGGATAACTAGTAGCCAAATTAATGAATTGGGGAACAATGCCCAAGTACCAATAAGTGATTCTAAAGCAAGTGTTATTCCAAGTCAAAAAGAGGATGTACAAAATCCTCCAGTTAGGTATCCCACTCGAACAAGGGAAAAGCCTAGTTACTTAGGTTATGCAGATAAAGACAGTATTCATGAAAAAGACAATGTAAATTTCACAATCAATTACTGTTATAACTTGTCTGATGTCCCTGACACATACGAACATGCAATCTCTTTACCTGATTCCTCTAAATGGCAGAAGGCCATGGAGGAAGAGATGCAAGCACTGAGAGATAATGATACATTTGAGCTTACATGTCTGCTTGAGGGTAGAAAAGCAGTGGGAGGCAGATGGGTCTACACTCTTAAACAAGGCCCAAATGGCGAAGAGAAACACAAAGCCCGTTTTGTAGCCAAAGGATACTCACAAGTTGCAGAAGTAGATTATCATGAAACATTCTCACCCACAGCACAGCTGACATCCACTAGAATGCTCATGCAACTAGCAGTCCAGTATAACTTAATTGTACACCAGATGGATGTGAAGTCCGCGTATTTAAATGCGCCAATAGATTGTGAAATATATGTTGAGCAACCTAAAGGTTTTATTACAAGTGGTCAGGACAGAAAATATTTTGTGTGCAAGCTTAAGAAATCACTATATGGTTTAAAGCAAAGTGGCTGTACCTGGAACCGTGTAATACATTCCTATCTTGTAGGTGAAGGATTTGAGCAATCACAGGCGAACTATTGTGTGTATACTAAGATTGCAGACAGTTTGTTGACGGTTGTGGTTATTTGGGTAGACGACGTGATAATTGCGTCTAGTTCTACTGACACACTGACGAGTGTAAAGGAAAACCTCAGTGTGAGATTCAAAATGAAAGATTTGGGGGAGCTGACATGGTTTCTTGGTTTAGAGTTTGTATGTCAAGAAGGTGTAATTAAGATTAACCAGTCACATTTTATTAGGAAAGTGTTGAGCAAATTTAACATGGAGCATTGTAAAGCGAGGTCCACACCAGGTGAGATGCACAGCAACAAGGCAATTGAAAATGAATCAGAGCCAGCGGAAGAGAGACTGTATAGAGAGATTGTGGGGAGTCTTGTTTATATCATGACTGCCACAAGGCCTGACCTTTGTTACAGAGTAACAAAACTCTCGCACAATTTACCAAAGCAAACTCTTACGCACCTTAACGCAGCCAAGCATGTATTGAGATACCTAAAGGGTACAGTTGATAGAAACTTGGTATTTAGGAAGTCTAAGGAGCCTTGAAATCTTCCTGGTTTTTGATGCCGATTGGGGCACTTCTGAGGATAGACGTAGCATAACTGGGTATGGTTTTCGGCTTTCGGATGATGGTCCATTGGTGTCTTGGAGAAGCTGGAAGCAACCAACGGTTGCCCTGTCGACATGCGAAGCAGAGTACATGTCTCTTGCTGCTGCTGTCCAAGAGGCTAAGTTTCTTTCTCAGTTGTTGGAGGGCATTCTATATGCTTTTAGAAAGGTGTTTAATTCTGTTACTCTGTATTGTGATAATCAGGGCGCGCTAGCTCTCGCTAAGAACCCTGTACAACGTCAAAAATCCAAACATATAGATATTAAATATCACTTTGTGAGATCTGAAATTCAGAAAGAATTTTTGCATGTAGTTCATGTTCCATCTAAAGACAATCTAGCTGATATATTCACCAAGCCAATAAATGGATTAAGAATGAAAACATTCGGTCCACTTGTTTTTGGAAAGTAAAGATTGTATTTAGTTATTATAGATTTAACGTTATGTTTAAGTGGGAGTGTTATGCTGTAAACATAGTGTGACGTAGACATGTTACGATATATGCGTCACGTAATATATATATAGCTCAGTGGTAATTCCGCTTGTTGTGTTCTGCTCTCAACTGCTTTTGTAAGCGAAGACGATTTTAATAAAACTTGCACACAATCCTGATGAGTACTTATCCATCGTCATGACCAGCCTCCTAACAAGAATTTTGTAAACAAAAATTTAAATCTATCCATAGACACATATTTAGATAATAATCAAACTATTTGGTTTAAAGCAAAAGATGTTGCATTTGCTTTAGGATACATGAAACCAAGAAATGTAATTTTAGAACATGTAAAAGAAAAGTATAAAACAGAAGAGAAAAATTTTATAAATAAGGGGGCCCTAAATCAGGGCCCCCTTTGGAATGCACAGTCTAATGCAATTTGGATCACAGAACCAGGTTTGTATGCACTTATTTTTAAAAGTAAATCACCCATTGCAGAACAATTTCAAGATTGGGTGTTTTCAAAATCTTACCGAATATTTGAAAATATGGAATCTATAAAAGATTTAAGAGCAAAAATAAATATGTGTTTATGATTGAGGATGAAATATCCTTACAATACAAAGTGATAGATTTTATTAGAAAATTTCATAAAGACTCTATCATTATGGGACCAGGTTTAGGAGAAAATGAAGACACAAGTAATAAACGTTTAGATGCTTGGGCTAAAGGTTATCAAAAAGGCCAACCTGATCTTCTCATAAATAGTTTACATGAAATATACAATGGACTTTACATCGAGTTCAAGTCACCCAAAACACATGGTGTTTTATCTCCAGTTCAATCAAGCACTTTAGTAAAATATAAAGAAAATAACTACAAGTGTTTGGTATCTTATGATTATGATGAAATAATTAATACTATTATAAATTATACGCAAGACATTAGAGTAAAATGTATTTATTGTAAGAAGCATCTCCGAAAATTTAAATCCAGTGAAACTAGAAACATACATTATAAATACTTTCATAGGATAGATTTAGAATAAAATAAATGGAACCACCTCAAAATAATATTCGAGAAGAGCTTTTAAAACTTGCAGACGCAAAAGAAATTAAACATTCTGTAACTTATATTAAAAAAGCTTCAGAACAAGCACTTCAGAAAATTTACAAGGATTATCAATGAATGCAACTCAATGAAACAAATGAAATGTTAACAGACACAATGATTGGAAAATTTTCTGAATTGATGAAACATTTGGATATGACTGAAAAGTCAACAGCTTTTGGAAAAGAACTCATAGATAACAAACCATTTAGACAAGATGTAAAATTAATTTTAGAGTACATTACTCCTTATATTCCACTTATTGGAATTTTTTCAGGAGGAATTGTTGTGGGGAAACATGTTATTCATAAAAAAATAAATACTAAACCAAAAAAAGAACAAGTACAAGAGGAGGAAATTGATTAATAGAATAAAATATAGTACTAAATTGTGTAACTACATTTAAGAAACAAAGAAATAAAATTTATTATTATTATTATTTAATGAAACATATTGTAATCCTCCTGTTAACAATTCTTATTTTAAGATTTTTTTTAAAGGAAATATTGATAATTATTATTTCAAATTTGGATTTTACGATGGCGAGTTCTCCTTAGGTTGGAGACTCCTTTATCAAGGATTTCAAGAGGGGAGAATACTATCTCAATACTATATCTTGTTTGATGAGACCTTCTACTTTTGTTTTTGAGACAAGAGCACAGCAAGTTAGAGAAAAAAAATATCCATACTTACTAAGTATGGATATAAGGAAGAAAAGAAATCGAGTGACTAAAGAAAAAAATTCTCTTATAAAATAAATAAGAATGACAACAAGAATTACCAATCCAAATAAAAAATATGGAGATTTGGGAGTCATATCAAAAATGTCAAACAAAGTTAAAGAATTTGTACCACCTAATTTAGAAACAAATACAGATCCATTTAACATGATTATTGTTGGTTCCACTTGTTGTGGTAAACTCATTATTTGCTTAATCTTCTTGAAAAGATTATAAGAATTATTTTGATTATATTTTCTTAATTTGTCCCACCTACGAGTGGAACAAGACTTATCAAAAATGGAAATATGATAAAGATGAAAATTTTGTTTTTATTCAATGTGAACAGCAAAAGGTGGAATCTTTCTTAAAACTCATTGTGGACTTTTCAAAAGGTACAAACTTGCTCATTATACTGGATGATTGTGCATCTGGAAATTTTGTAAAAAACAGAACTTCAGAATTAGTCAATTTAGCCTTTTCAGCAAGACACTACGGTTTAAGTACCATTGTTATTACTCAACAACTTACATCTAGTGCTAAACCTTATCGAGAAAACATTTCTAGACTTGTTTCATTTTACAACCCAAACAAGGCAGATATGAACACTATAATTGATGATTATTTAGGTGATATTTCAAAAGAGGAGAGAGATGATATATATAACAAGTTAAAAAATATTAAGTTTTCCAAGTTAGATATATCTCTAAGACATCCCTATCATTACTCTATAAATTAACCTGTCATGTCTGAAATGATGTCATCAATAATTTTCAAATCACTGAGTAACTTGGTTTCATCCGATTCTGAAAACTCTCCAGTTCTCAAAATTGTGATGATTCGATTACAAACTTTTTGAAGCAACACACATACAAATTTATACTGTTCTACTCTTCTAAAAATCTTACTTTTACTAACCCAAGTAGAGATTAATGTTCCAACGCCAGTAATAATCAAAGTGAGTGGATTTACCACACTTGTTCCAGCTCCAACAGCTGTTAAAACAAGTCCTGTAGATTGTAAAGATAATTTAATACGATTTAGTTTTTTGTATTTTTTATGACTTGTTTGATATTTTTTATAATAATGATCATAAATTCTTATCAATTGATTACAAGTGTCTTGACTTATTTTATCAGAGATATGATTAAAACTTTTACGTAAACACATGTTATTTAATAGATCACTTCTTGGATAATCTTGTCTTTAAAATTTACAATGCCATCACTTATGATAAATATTTTACACAACATGTTTGCAGTTGTAGCTTTCTTTTTAATCTCTAAAAGTACTCCATTTTGAGTATCGACTAGTTTTTTACCCGATCCAATGACATGTTTGTCTTCAATGGTTCTATGATCAATCACAAGAGCAAATTTATCTTTGAAAAACTTTCTAATATCCATATTGTTGATATCATCATTTTCTTTGAAAAATCTTTTTGCTTCTGGGTACAAGTCTTCTTTTTTAATGCCTTGACTATAAATACAATCGGGTATTCCTTCAATAGTGACTTTTACTGATTCAATGTTGGGATACAAAAATTCTTCACTATCTGAAATAGTTTTATTTCTAAACAACATGACAATAGCACTCATACTTTTTCTACAAAGATTTATTGTTTCAGTGACCAACGTACTGGACTTTTCCCACTCTACAGTTTTCATCCGAGTCACATGTTCAAAATTGAGTGATCTTCCAGAATCATAATTCGTTAAAGTTTCACTAGCCAAGGTTTCATTTTCAATGGTTTCATATTCCAACTCAATATTATCTAAACTGTATCCTGCTACACTTTCTCCAGATTGAGCTACCTTGATACTTGAAGCTTTTGGTAATCTTATTTTAAATTGTAAATTATGACCCATAGAGTAAGGAGAATACAAACCATGATCTCCAATAATCTTATCAAGCCTCATTTTTTGTTTTGTACCATGAACACTTTGTATTAAAGCATCTGCGACTTTTTGAGCCGTTCCAGTTTTTGAACCATCATCAGAACCTGAAATTAACTTTCAAGTATTTTCATTAGCAACTCCATATTCTACAAGTTCATCTCGAACATGTTCAGGTAACCACAAGTCTTTGTAAACTTCAAGCTCACTATGACCATTGTCATCATAAACGTTTTCGCCTCCAACTGCAATAGTAAGTCTCTCCATCAATAGTTTTCGAAGATTATTCAAAAACCAAGATTTGTCGTTTTTGTTTTTAAAATCAAACTTTAGATTTAAACTATCTGGAACCAAACAAGCATCTGGTTGTACTTTTGGAAATTCCACATAAATTTCTTCTTCAGGATTGGCTTTGTTTGGATTAAAAGTAATGCTATGTTTTGTTCTAATACCTTTGATATCAGACATTTTTAGTTTTTTAAATCCAGGAATTAATGTCTCCATTTATTTATATGTAAAAACTTATTTTTGTAGGAGACGAATGATTATAAATATGAGAATAGAGAGGATAAAGAATCAAATCAAATCAAATGAACTACCTTGATTAAATAAGAGATAAAACACAATCCCACAAAAGAGAACAAGTGTAAAATGACTTGTTAAAAAATTTATAAAGTCAAGTGTAGGTATAGAAATAAGGAATGTGAATATATTATGAGGTAATGAGTATTTTATAGATTAACTTTAAAAAAGACACTGCAGACTCTGGAATATTATAAGAAAGTAAACACCAGACATCATAAATTGGTTTTCCAACTGGATAAACTACATCACCTACTTTTTTACCTACTTTACTCGTTGTAAAATCATAAGTTTTAATTCCTGTAATAGCTGCTGCATAAGCAGCTATAGAATAAGTGATCCAACCTGTTTTATAACCTATCAGAGTTGCTGCACCTCCAGAATAAGAAGCAGCCATATAAACAGGAACCACGGCTAAGTAAAATGTACTTCCTCCTGCAACAGCAGCTAATCCTAAGATAATAGCAGTTCTTCAAATATTTGTAGATTCTTGTTCTTTTTGATTTACAGGAAAACTTAATTCTCTAGACTCGTCTTTTAAAATCTTATTTAGTTTTGTTTGTCTTTCTTGTTTTCTTCTTTTTAAATACTCCTCAGGCGATTCGTTCTTCTTTTCTATAGTATATGTTTTTGAATATTTATCAGACGTTTTACTTTTAACCGAATATATTTTTATAGTATCCTCTGTTTGTAATTTCTTTTCATGCAACTGTCCTCAAAGTCCATCAGTTTTTCCCATTTTATCTGTGTGTATTTTGAGTTTTTTCTTTGTTTCTTGTGCACCTACTCCAAGTTTACTTTTACACCCAATCGTGTAATCTATTACAAGTCCAACAGCAGTAATAGCTCCAGTGATTATCGCAGTGGGTAAATATTTAACGAGTCCATTTTTTATTTGTCTAAGAATGGACATCTTCTTTTGTTCTATGAGGACTTGATGTTGTTGAGGATCTTGATTTAGTTTTAATCTTGCTTCATCAGCTAATAAAAGAGCATATTCTTCAAGTAATTTATATTTCTCATCCTCTGTTGTATGTTTGAGTTCTCTCCATTCACTAGCTTTTTCTTCTAGTTTTTGAATCGAAGTTTTAATGTCTTTTAATTTCCCTAGGTCTTCTTCATCCAATTCTTCTTCTATTGACTTTATTCTACTTTCTAACCAAGTTTCAAGTTGTTGTTTTTTTTTGTTCTTCATCTCGAATGAGGTCCACAGCCATTTTAAATTGGGGGTAAATTCTTGATTTGGGAAGAGGAATCATATCTCCTCTAATCATTTTATACACAGGTTTATTTTTGTATAAAATACCGCCCCAACCACTATCATCTCTCCACATAAATTCAATATCTTGTAAAAGAGCTTTTGAAAATCTACCTTTATTAGGGTTAATTTCTAATCCAGTGTACTCTTTCAATTTTTTACTTTTATCCACAAGTGTCATGTTTTCTTTCACTCCAATGAGATGAAATTCAAAGTCTTGGTCTTGATCAATAAAAGATGTTTCTTGATCTTGATTATCAAGAGAATTTTCTAAGTCTTGATCAATAAAAGAAGTTTCTTCTTCGTTTTCTTTAAATTTATTATCAAAATCATGTAATTCAAATTCCATTTATTTAATGATAAGAAAATTATTCAGAATCTGTCCAATATTATGAGCTTCCATATTCAGTTTCAGTATCTGATGAAGTATTTTCACTTATTGTATCTAATGAAGTAATTGAAACTGACGAAATATATTCAGAATCAGAGTTGGACTCACTTAATGTGGAATCATCAAGTTCGAAACTGTAATCAGGAGTTTTCATGTTACTCATTTATTTAATGGTTTAATTTCATTTTTCTTAATCCAAGAATTGTGTTTATTATCATAACCCAACCATTTCACAAGCACTTTATCACCTCGGGTTTTGAGAATTTTTTCAACTCTGTAAACATTGTCTTGTTTATTCACAGGAGAAAGTTCTTGTTCATAAAATTTCCCGTGAATAGGATCATTGTCAGTCATATCTTCAATTTCATACATATTTGGGTCACCTCTGAATACTTTGAAGATTTTGAAAATCTCTTCAGTGAAATTAGCCTCATATCCTTTCTCAAAAATATTCTTATACTTACTCACTCTTACTTTGTCTCCAACTCTAAACTTTGGTAAAGGATATTCCCCAGTCCAAGATCCATACAAAGTATTCCAAACTTGATCTTCATTAGTTTTGCTGACATCAGCAGGTTTCATGAGAATAGTACTATGTTTTGTGTGATTGTAATTATTGACTAAATCATCTAAAACACTTGTCCAATCATAAGAACCCTTAGAATAAAAATATTTCCACATGATAGTTTTTAAAGTTCTGTTGAATCTCTCAACAAGTGCTGCTTTTCTTTCAGACATGGTAGAAAAGTATTTTATATTATGATTTTCCAACAAGTTTTTTACACCTACATTGTAAAACTCTTTTCGTGCATCAAATTGAACTACATCTGGATATTTTCCAAATGGATCCTTAAACTCTAAAAGCAATTCATTGACAGCTTTTGTCATGTTTTTGGTGTCTTTTCTATACACAGGAATAGCAAATCCAAATCTGGATAATATTTTTTTTTTTGGCAAGAATTGCTCATTTTTGCTTATGATGTAAAAACAAATTTCCACTACGATGCGTCTCTCGGATTGATCACCATCTCTTTTGCTACTTAAAAAAAGCATGACGTGGCCCAGGAAGAAGGAATAGTCGGAAGGTAATTTTTCGGTTTTTTTTGCTGCAATGAACCATTTCGTTTGATGAATTGTGAATTCCCTTTTTCTAATTTCCTTTATCCAATTATTAGGCTGATTTTTTCGTGGGCCAAATGATGAGCAGTTGTTGGGGAAAGTAAGTTCTTTAACTTACTAGATCAAAATTAATCATAATTATGACATGAATTATAGTGGCACTATTTTTTTAGGATCATGAAGACCCCCAGGCTGTTTGTGGTACAAAGCGTCAAAATGGGAAAACTTTACCAAAGCTGTGTCTGGACAAAAGATAAGTAAGTATACCTTATTTGCCAGCCAGGTATTTTGATTTTGACCCTAGAGTTATCCCTAGCTTTTATTGGACTGTTTTACCTGATGGATGTTGACTATCCTCAGACACATGAGCTGGGGCTCACAATGCTCCACAACATAATTTTTGAGGACTTAAATGCACCGGCTGATATTATTGAACTGTTAAGAGCAGCCAAAGAATCATATTTAGAGTTTAAGAAAACGCATCAGACATTTAGTTGTTAAACTAGCAAAGGCACTGTGTTTTTAATGTACCATTTTGAACCAGTTTATGCTTGCATCACTATTTCAGAACTATAGTTTAGCAATATACAGACATTGTTATTATTTTAATTGATATTACATTAAATTTATACGCATATATGTCTTTTATAATATTGCTTCGTGATGCCAATGTTGAGCGTAAAAAGTTATTGGAAATATGCTAACAGTATGTACAAGCATGCTTGATTGATATGTTAAACCTCAATCCTGTCATGCAATCAAAAGCTTGGAAGCATTGTTCATGAATTTGATATCCATACACAACTTATGCTCAAATTAGGCAAAACAATTCTTATAATAACCACATTTATCGTAGCTCATTGTTTGAAGAAAAAATTTCTCACTTTGAGACTAAAACGCTTATTTTAAAGATTCTTATAATAAGCACATTTATTCTTACATTTTGAGCTTATTCTAACTAGAAAAAAATTCTCACGTTAAGAATAAAATGCTTATATCTAGAAAATTATTCTAGCATAGAATAATATTCTTGCATAGAATAATATTCTTACAAGAATAATCCGCTTAGTATACGGACAAGAATTTATTTGCTTGCTTTGAGCAAATTGTTGCTTAAAGCAAGTATTTTTTTTCTCAAAACAAAAATGATGATATTGCTGTGTAATGCTGTTTCTCTTTGTATTCGTTTTAATCTCTCAAGATCATTTTCGTGCTGGTAAGCTCTATAAAGCTGAAGTCTTTCTGGGTTTCATATTAAATCTTCAGGAAGATTAATTTGGCTTAAAGCTTTTGTAAAAATCGCATACCCTCAGGTTTATTGTTTAGTCATCTAGTAGAGAAGTAATATTTGTGTTGGGCAAGGTTTCTCCACTATATTTCAGTTCGCCATTTTTGTTCCAATCTAACAGTTGCTTATTATCCTGGATTCTTTCAAAGATCATTTTTGCTTTTTGTTGTAGTGTTTTTGAAAGTACTTTGACTATATTGTTCATAGTAATTTCTTCATTGTCATTCTTGCTGGTGTCATTAATATTAGGCTCATTTGGCACTTTGGATCACTTTGGCTACATTGACAGGCTAACTTTTATGGGTTCAGCCTTTTCAACATTGCGTTTAGTCTTGAAATGAAGATAGTTCTCTAGTGCCTTACTATAGAGTTTTGCTTTCTCTTCCTCTGACATGTCGCTTCCTTCCAAAATATCTTTCATTTCTTCGTCTAAATAAGCCATTTTTCGTACATTTGGTGCAACAGTTTGCCTTCGTTGACAGAAATAATTATCAAATGTACTTTCAGGAACCATTATTATTTTAGTTGAGTGCCTCATCATGTTATAATTATTATTCAACTAACGATGCAAGCTCTCTCAACACCGGACCTAGTATCAATGTTAAGAAACTATCTCCTTATTGGATTAACGCTTGCTGCTTTTGACGCAACACTGTGCTTTTGTCAACCAACAATCGTAAATGGCGTTTGTGTCTTGATAGCTTTTTCTTTTGAACCAGTGAGGTGTTAACCACATTTTTTAAGATATTCAACACACAGTCACAAAGTGCTTTAACATAACTTGTTTCCACATGCTTTAGAATCGCTTTGCGCAGTTTTGGCTTTGCAGCATGCAGGACTTTTAGCAGATGAACATTCTCTCTCTTGTGAAGAGACGTGGCAAAATAACTTGATAATGTCTAAAGCTTTCCTTTTTAATCATTTTCTTGCATAAATAATTTGCCATTCATCAGGAAAAATTTTAGTGCGCAATCTATATTTATCTTCAGTTTGAGGGTGCAGGTCTATAAATATATATGAATATGCTTTCTCAGTGGGGTCCTTGCATGCCTCGACTATATATTGAACAGCTTTGGGATACATTTGCTTTGCTAGATTTGAAATAACAGTTTGATCTCTTCGGCTTTTAAAAACCACCATATAGTGGCAATTTAGGGAACACAAGCGAAAAAATTTTGCCTTACTGAATAAAGCTTGTAAAAAAATAATAGCGACCTTTAGAAAATATGACGGCTTTCCGCGAGACGGCTTTCGTTACGTCAGGCGGACCGGTAATAAGTAGTGCGCATGCGCAGTCACCTATGCTTCACCGTCCTACTTTGTTGACAACGTGGTTTGCCTGAGTTTGCCGTCGTCTAGAAAACGCCGATGTCTTTGCCGGGAGAAAATACCGATACCAACGTTAAGACAAAAGGAAAACGAGCATAAGTGTTTCTACAATGTGTATAGTTTATGAAAACAGTAAAACATTCATACTATTTGCTCTAACATACCAAAACTTCACGTTTCTACACAACAAATTTTTATGGCGATGTTTTCCTGCCAAAAACATGAATGCAGCTAAAAGCCGTCTCTACATGAGAGCCGTCGCCGATCTCGCTAAAGGATGCAATTAAAGCTGACAAATGCTGTCCTTGCCCCAGTCTCTGGTGCAGTAAACGCCGTTGTGTATGAATGCTGTCATGTTTTCTAAAGGTCGCTAATACTTTTTTGGTGGTGATGTCCTGTTTTGTGCATAAATTTGCAAACTCTTAATTATCATGCAGCTCATTCTGCAAATAATCTAAAACCATTAGCATGTGAAATGAACCATCGGTCAAGCTTTTGATGTCGGGAAAGCTTTCATGAAATTGGAGCAGAGGAATGTTTTCTCCCATTTCATCAAAAACAGGTTGATATTCTCCATAGCAATGTACAATTTGATCTACAGTCTGATCTATTATTTTATCAACAGTGTCTAGAAATTTTTTACACAAAGTGTTTTCCCAGACCCAGAAGGGCCAGAAATTTGCAAGAAGAAGCAAGCCTCAAGTCTCAGATCCATGCTAGTCGGGCACTGAATGAAAACCTTTCAGTTTGGTGGCAAAATTATAAAGCTATTCTTTCTTATTTTCTCAGAATATTCATGCGTGTTTGAATGACTAACTTTGCAACTTTATTCGCATTAATTTCAATACAATGAGCAATAAACTATTAGTGATTTCAGAGAAGGAGAATGTACAAGAGAAAAACTATTAACGGGTTCAACGCGGGAAAATATCATTCTGTTTTCAGCTTCTATTCATTGAAGCACTGGTCGTCAAAACGAGCACACGCATGGAAAACGATGGCTTCTTGCATTTCAAGAGCATTGATGCTACTGCGTATGATAATCAGATTCAACAGTCCTCCGCACAAATTTATACACGCATTTAATAAAAATAAACCTAAAGTAGTATAGGAAGGGAAGATTCTACTGCATGACGTCATCAATGATGTCATCAATATTTATTTTTGCTGATGTCAGCATTTTTTTATTATTGTGCAATTCAAAATCCAAGATGGCGCCAAAGTAGAAGCTACTATTATGTGAGGTGACAAAACCGGTTTTCCCAAGGTCAAGCTCAAGGCCAAGGTCATCCAAGGTCACTCAATCACGTGATCAAAAATTATTGTGCAATCTCATGAATAATTAATGAGCTGTGACGTCATCAAAATTATTGTGCAATCTCATGAATAATTAATGAGCTGGGTCACGTGATCGATGATGTCATCAAAATTATTTTTTTATGTTGACTCACTAGTTAGGAGGATGTTTAAAAAAAAAGTATAATAAATGAGTAATTTTAACGGTGAAAAAGAAATCAATATCCGAGAAACTCTTTTAAAATTATCTTCTGAAAAAGAAATATTCTTAAAAAACTTTAGAACAAATTTTTCAAAACTATCGACGAGATCGATTACGTAAAACAAATGAACTTTTTACGGATATGGCGATTGGAAAATTTTCGGAATTACTAGAACATTTAAGTTTTATAGAAAATGGAACTGATTTAGGAAGAGAACTTTCAGATAATGAGCCTTTTTGTAAAGATATTAAATTAATTATAGAATACATAACACCTTATATTCCCTTGTTAGGACTATTTTCTGGAACTTTAATTATAGGAAAACATGTTGTAAAAAATGTATTTAATAATAAAGAAGAAGAATGTCAGAACAAAAAAGAATCACGAGAAGAAACGAAACAAAAAGAAGAAACAATTTCTTAAGTGAGATTTCGAGTAATTCTAAAAATAAATTTTTTTTAAACCCAGAAACGGATCCTTTTAATATGATTATTGTAGGCATGACCAACTCTGGAAAAACTTATTATCTTTCAAACATGTTAGAAAACAAGTATTTTGCTTATTTTGATTATATATTTCTTATATGTCCTACGTACGAATGGAATAAAACTTATCAAACCTAGTCTTATGATAAAGATGAGAATTTTATCGTCATAAATTGTGATCAAGATGATGTAGAATCTTTTTTAAAAAAAGTCGTAGAATTTTCAAAAGGTACCAATTCTTTAATCGTTTTAGATAATATAGCGTCGAGTTCTTTTGTAAAAAAACGTACATCGGAACTTATAAAATTAGGATTTTCTGCAAGACATTATGGGTTAAGTACTATAGTGATTACACAACAGTTAACTTCTATTGCAAAACCTTATCGAGAAAATATATCTCGTTTAGTTACTTTTTATAATCCTAGTAAAAAAGATATGGATATTATTTTTGATGATTATCTAGGACATATTTCAAAAGAGGAAAAAAATATTACTTTACAAGAATTAAAAAACGTAAAATATGCAAAATTAGAAATTTCTCTGAGATTTCCTTATGAGCACTTTGTGAGTTAAAAAAAAAGTGTAATTTTTTTATTGCCTTAAATTACACATTTTAAGTTTTCATGTTTTTTACGTCTTCAAAAGTAGTATTATTATAATTAAGAGATGTATTAAATCTAATACCACTACCATTTTTTCCAAGTCTAGACGTACATCCACAAGAATTTTTTTTTCTATTTTTTTAATCATTTCTCCTGGATTACTAGGATCAGGAATAATTCTTTCTATTCTCTCTGAGTTAGATATACAGTTTCCCATTTATTTAAAAACTTAATAATGAACATTTTCTAAGGTTTTATTTTTAAAATTAACCAACCCATCACTTACCACGAATATATGGCATATTACGTTAGCAGTAGTAGCTTTTTTAGTAATTTCTAATAAAACTCCATTTTGAGTGTTTAAGAGTTTTTTTCCGGCTCCCACCACGAGTTTATCTTCTGTAGTTCTGAGATCTACTACTAATGCGAATTTATCCTTAAAAATTTTCTTATCGTCATACTACTAGGCTCGTATTCTAATTCTGATTTATGTTAGAAAAGTCTTTTAGCCTCATCGTAAAGGTCTTCTTTTTTAATACCCTGGCTATAAACACTATTTGGAACTCCTTCGATGGTAATTTTTATAGATTCTATATTAGGATAAACGTATTCTTCTGAATCTGTTACACTTTTGTTTCTAAATAACATTACGATGGCAGCCATACTTTTTCTAGGTAAATTTATGGTTTCGTTCACTAAAGTAGAACTTTTATCCCATTCTTCCGTTTTTAATAGAGTAACATGTTCGAAAGATAATGATTTTCCAGTTTCATAGCCTATAATACTTTCTTGAGCAAGATCTTCGTTTTGAATTTTTTCATACTCCAATTCTATATTTTCTAAAGAATAACCTTCTACAGATTCTCCACTTTGTGCTTTCATTATTTTTTCTGCTTTGGGTAAAGTAATTCTATATTGTAAATTATTATTTAAAGAACTAGGAGAAAATAATCCATGATCTCCTAAACTTTTACAAAGTTTTATTTTTTGTTTTGTATTTAAAACCCCGGCTACCAAGGCATCCGAGACTTTTTGAGTATCCCCCGATTTAGCTCCATCATCAGACTTGGAAATAATTTTTCTCGTATTTTCGTCAGCAATTCCAAAATCACACATTTCTTCTTGAGTTCTTTCGGGTAACCAAAGATCTTTATAAATTTCATAAGTGGAATTTCCCGTGTTATCAAATAAAATTTCTCCTCCAACACTTACGGTAAATTTATCCATTAAAGCTTTACCTAAATTGTTTAAAAACCAAGATTTTGTATTCGCATTTTTAAAATCAAATTTCAGGTTTAAAGACTTTGGAACCAAACAATCTTCTTTATTAAGTCTTGGAATATCGATATAAATTTCTTCCTCAGCATTTGCTTTATTAGGATTAAACGTAATATGATGTTTACTTCTTTGTCCTTTGATATCGCTCATTTTAAGTTTTCTAATATCAGGTTTAAGTTCAGAAATAGTACTCATTTATTATATTTAAAAAAAAATGTATAACTCTTCTAAAAAAAAAAAATCATAAACACACTTTTTTTATTTTCTATTCTTATAATAATCATAAACAACCCAAGTTAAAAATAATACTAATATCCATAAATTTTGAGCTAAAAAACTTACTCCTTTTGCTCCCCATTTTAAGATAGAACTAATTACATTTAAAACCGTGCCAGCAATAGGACCTAATTCTTTTCCTAAATTTGATACGGCTCTTACAAGTTTATTTGTAGCTTGAGCTCCTTTTTTGACAGCTGATCTCGCGCTCATTAATACAGTAGTTATAATTCCAGCTATGGCTATGGAAACTCCACTTAAACCTATTAAATTATTTCTTGCCCATTTCTTAAATTTCTCAAAACGATTAAGATCATTTATTTCTAATTCTTCTTTTAAAATATCTTGAGTTTCTGGTTCAAAAACCCTTTCATTATTTTCTAATCTTATTTTATCACCAGACATTCTTGCTATTTTTTCTAAAGTATCATATACGGCTTTTTCTGGATCTGTTTCTTGTAGTTTTTTTAACCTCCAATTATCAGCTTCGTTTTCTAAGTTGTCTAGTTTTTCTTCTACAGTTTGAGATTCAGGCATGTTTAAGTATCCTCTTATGGTTCTAAGTATTTCTATTGATGTTAAATCATCTACTTTGGAGGACATGTTTTCTAACACAATTTGTAAATTTTCAATACGAGATTCTAAATTATTATTTAGACTTTTTAACGAATCCCTACTAATTTGAGACGTTATTTCCTCTAAATTTTCATTACTCATATCTTGCATTTCAATATTTTCTTCGATTTGTGCAGAAAATGTGCCATAATGTTCGGCTTGTGCTTTTATAGATAGCTCTTTAAATCGGTTAATAGATTCTTGTAATTGTTTATTTTTTGAATAGACAAACTCACCATTTTCCAAAACTATAATATTATTACCTTCAAATTCTCCACCTATGAATTCTCGTCTTTTTCGTAATCTTATTCTAAAATTTTCTATGAGTTCCTCAGAATTTACTCCATCTTTTTTAACAATATTATGATTTAAGAAATTAAGTTTAAAATTTTTTTTTCTCGTGGGTTTCAATTCTTCTTTGATCAGCTAGGTCTTTTTGTGGATTAGGAATATCGATTTCATCAAAAGTATTATCCCATTCTAAATTAGGTTCCACGGTTGGTACGTTTACTTCAATTTCAGGCTCCGTAAAAGTAGTTTAATTTTCATTTTCTAATAAATCGTTCATTTTGTCTCTTCCATGTTATCGTCTACGTTTTCATATTTTTCCCTATCATACTTATTTATTTCAATTTCTTCTTTTTCTCTTGAAAAATCATCATAGTCAAAATCACTAAAATCTTTATCCATTTATTTTAAGTCTTTTATTAGTAGGTAACCCCCCCATATACCGTTCAAAGGGATGCCGCCAAAGACGTAACAATAGGGAGCACGACTTGTCCACGTGCATAGGGTACGTATCATGTTACATAACGAGGGTACGTACCCAGTTACATAATGAGGGTATGTACCTTAAACATATGACGGGATACGTACCCTATCACGTGCACAGGGTACGTATAGCAGGTGATTCGTGATATGTGTAAGGGTCCGCCCACACATGCGGTGACTATAAAAAAGCACTGATTCTACCAGTTTTTCACTGCGTTTAAGTTTTTAACGGTCAAGAGTACTTTCTCAAGTTGTATTTGGCAAGTTTTTTCAAAGACCTTATTAAAGGTACGTTTTATGCATTGTTTTGTTTTACTTGGGAGTGTACTTTCATAAACATTATTCTCTGTTTTTATCTTAGCCATGCATTTACCCACCATGATTAAAGAGTCTACCACACTGGAGCAGCTGTCAGAGCTAGAACAAAAATTTCCAATGACTGATTATGAAGGCGATCTTCTTTTTCAACAAAGAATCAAGACACTTGCGCGATTAATAGAGTGGAGTAAAGAGAATGAAGCCCTAGGGCTGGAGCGTAACATTAGCGATTCGTGTACTCCTGAGACTAGGCGAAAATTTATTGAAGACTGGACAGATGATGACTGGATGAATGATGACCTGCTCGTTCAAGAGGGCTTTGGTAGGAAAAGAGGATACGAAGAGATGTATGATGATGACGACGACGCTGGAACAAGCAGTGAAGTAAGAGACGAGATTACATATTTTAAAGTCAAAGGTCTGAAACAAGTTCGTGTTCAAAAGTTTGCGACGACTGGGTTAGATTATACGATTTAATTTACCAACACGCTTGCCAATTTGGAACTGTGGGAGCATCATGCGCGTCTCCACAACATTTTTCAAAGTTTGCTTGATACAGTCACGGAGGGCGTACCGGTACATGATCAAGTCCGGTTTGTTTTGCGTTCACCTCAGCTGGAGTATCCTATATCTTTACCTTTTATGCCTTGGCAAAAATTAACATCCGAGCGTGTTTTATCCGAAATTGAACGAGTTGTTCAATCAAATCACGAGTTCAAACTAAATGATTCCGTAAATGTGAATATTGTGCATGTAGAGATGCCCAATGGGGGAACCGGAAAGAAACGTTGAGAGATCAATCTGGATAAATATTTGACCAACAAGCGTTCAGTTATTCGCATTCAAAACAAAGACGATATTTGTTTAGCTAGAGCACTTGTGGTTGCTATAGCAAAACTTGACAATGATGAGCAGTATCAGACCATAGCTGAATCGCGTACTAGTACATTACAAACACGATTAGCGCATGAACTGCACGAGAAGTGTGGTGTACCCTTAGTTAAATGTGGCTTAGATGAAGTTAAGCAATTTCAGATACATTTAACCGAGTACCAAATTAATATTGTTTCGAAACAACATCAAAACTCTATAATTTTTTCTGGGCCAAAAAAAAAAAGATTTATTTATATTTACATGAGAATCATTACGATGTTATTACCAGTATGCCTGCATTTTGTGCTAGGAAAAAGTATTGTCACACGTGTAAAAAAGGATACGATAAGTTGGGTGATCATTTTTGCGGTGATACTTGTAGATTGTGCTATTTTTCCAATTGTCCTATCGTTTCATGAAAAAGGTGTAATGATTGCAAACGTAATTTCAAAAGTCAAGAATGTTTTGATAGACATAAACAAGCTATAGGAAATGCGAAAACCATTTGTGCTTCTATGGTCAAGTGTCCTGACTGTCATACGGTAGTTAAACGGGATAGAATGAGGCCTGAGTCGCATAACTGCAGACTTTTTCGCTGTACAGTGTGTCAGAAATATGTGGACAGTAAGACGCATCGGTGTTACATGCAGCCCGAGAGACAGAGGGTCAGCAAAGCAGCCGAGTCTGCCGATTTGCTAGAGAATGAAGCGCAAGAAGATTATGATAAGTCCCAGGACAGCACCTATAATCAGCTGTTATTTTTCGATTTCGAGTGTATTCAAGAAAACGGTACTCACATTCCAAATCTATGCATCGTACAGGACGAAGCAGGAAACGAGAACATTTTTCAAGGAGAAAACACAAAAAAGGAATTTTGCGAGTGGCTGTTTCAGAAGGAAAACACAGGCTGTGTTGTTATTGCCCATAACTTTCAGGGCTACGATGGAGACTTTATATTACAATATTTACACGAAAATGGGATTGTTCCCGAAGTTATTATGCGTTCTTACTATTTTCGTTTCGATGCTAAACATTAAATTTATCGACTCCTTGTGCTTTATACCTATGAGACTGGCTAACTTTCCAAAGACGTTCGGAATGACTGAACTTGCCAAAGGCTATTTCCCTCATCTTTTTAACACTACAGAGAACCAAACATACATTGGACCTATACCAGCAAGCGAATTTTACCATCCTGACGACATGAGTCCTAGTGAGAAAGAGAAATTTCTATGCTGGCACGATAACTTACAGCAAAACAATTACGTTTTCAAGTTTCAAGAGGAAATCATAAAGAACTGCCGGTCGGATGTTGACATTTTACGACGCTGTTGTATGGAATTCCGCGAGATGTTTCGTAACGTTACCGACATAGATCCTTTCGAAAAGTGTTTGACGATAGCTTCTGCATGCAATCTCGTCTTCAGAACAAAATTTCTACGCGAGGAGACGATAGCCATCATACCCCCCAACGGTTACCGGCCATTAGATAAACATTCCATTCTCGCGCTCAAGTGGCTGTCGTTTACGACTGAGCAATATAACATAAACATACAGCATGCTCGAAATTCGGGGGAGAAACGAGTTGCAAATTACAAGGTAGATGGTTTTGACGAGCAAACGAACACTGTTTACGAAGTGCAGGGCTGTTTTTGGCATGGGTGTCTAAAATGTTATTCGCGAGATACCGTTAATACAGTAAATGGCAAGACTATGCATGAACTGTATCAAGCTACATTAGAGAAGGCCTTGTTCCTAAAATCTTGCGGCTTTAATGTTGTTGAAGTTTGGGAATGTGAAATTAACAGACAGCTTCAAAGTAATGCTGAGATGAAAGCTTATTTTGTTAATTTTGAAGTGGTTGACCCTCTTGAACCCTGAGATGCTTTCTATGGCGGACGTACAAATGCAGCAAAGCTGTTTCACGAATGCACAGATGGGTTCCGTATTCAATATTTTGACTACACAAGCCTCTATCCCTGGTGCAATAAAAATACTCCTGCAGTTCTTGGTCATCCTACAATTATCACCGAAAACTTTGAAGATCTTTCCGCTTACTTCGGACTGATAAAATGCAAGGTACTACCACCGGGAGGCCTGTTTCACCCCGTATTGCCCTATCGAACTCAAGGTAAATTGATGTTTCCCCTATGTAAAACGTGTGCAGATACATGTAATCAGGCTAAATGCACCCATTCGGATGATGAGAGAGCTATTCACGGTACGTGGGTTAGCGTTGAGTTGGAGAAAGCGCTCAAGAAAGGTTATCGCGTTTTGAATATTTATGAGGTTTGGCACTTTGAGAATCAGTCAAGTGATTTATTTAAGGATTATGTTGATACGTTTCTCAAGCTCAAGCAAGAATCTAGTGGGTATCCTTCAGAATGTACTACAGAGGAAGAAAAACAATGTTATATTGAGCAGTACTTTGAGCATGAGGGAATCCGTTTGGATCCGAACAAGATTGAGCGTAATCCAGGGTTGCGTGCACTGGCTAAGCTGATGTTAAATTCTTTCTGGGGTAAATGTTATTATATACTAACCTCAATTTCAACCAAAAATGTATCTTAATTTCTATTTACATTATAGGTAAGTTCGCACAACGGCCCAACATGACGAAGGTGGAGCTGATCTCAGATCCTCAAGTGTATTTTGATTATCTTCTGATGCTATCAACGTTCTGGATGTCAATTTAGTTAGCGATCACGTCATAGAGTTACACTATGAGCATGATAAGAATTTTGTAGAACCAAATTCAAAGACGAATGTGGTTATCGCAGCGTTCATGATGGCCTATGCTAGACTCAAACTTTATGATTTATTGGATTTATTACAAGAGCGCGTATTATACTATGACACCAATTCAGTCATTTTCTTATCGAGACCCGGTGACCCAGAACCGCCTACTGGTAATTATTTGGGAGAATTGACCGATGAGCTACAAGACGGTGACTACATTACAACGTTCATTTCTGGAGGACCGAAAAACTATTGTTATAAGACAGCCAGAAACAAGATTTAAACGAAAGTACGTGGAATAACCTTAAACTGTACAGCATTGAAGAAAGTGAACTTTAACGTTATCCGTGCACTAGTTTATCTCGGAGCAGAGTGTGACATCAAAGGTCGCGTTACGGTTGATATTCCGTTTAAAATCACCAGAGATAAACGTTCAAAGGACATAATTACCAAAAGACAGAAAAAGGACTATCAAATTGTATATAACAAGCGCGTGCTTACTCATGATTATAACACCATTCCTTATGGATATTGATATGTATTAATTTGTTTGATTGCTGAATAGAAATGATTTTATAAAACGAGACTCGTTAGCATTCTTTTGAGTATTCTGGTGGCTCTTAAAAGAGCCGTTTGTTTTTTTATCTGGGAGTTACTCCAGAAGAGAAGTATCAAAGTTGTTGATCTGGTCGAGAAGAGATGTTGAAGAATTGCCATCCTCACTGTCGCCTGGAGACATATATTCTGCCAAGAAACGGGCCATGTGCTCAGGAACCTCCAGAGACATGTAGGTATAACATGCCCTTAACAGCGCCAATTCTTCTTTTGCTCTCTTTCTCTGCTTTCGCGCCTTCAGTGCAGCACGTTCCCTGCGGCTCTCCATGCTAGCAAAATACCACGACCAAATTACTCATTTCTCGCTTAGGTGGACGTTTTTATACCCATGCATGCTTAATTAAAATACGTATATTTTTGTCAGTTGTTACCATAAAAATATTCTAAAGTGTTTCTACATCCTAAGGCGATGTTTGAAACCACACAGGAGTCAAGAACATTACTAAAAAAGAAAACTTATACATACTCACGCAATGTTTTGAGACATCATTACTCAACACTCTGCTGTGGTGGTACAATGGGTCAGTCTTCTAGTAAGCAGCAAAGTCCAAAAATTAACAAAAATCATAACAGACAAAAAATGTTTAGAATAGGCATATCTTTTGGTAGAAATGATCTTTGCGCCGAAGCTCATTTTCAGGCAGGATACAACAGTAAAACCATCAAAAACTACAGACCCATTGAAAACGAGTTAAATGTTGGAAAGACCAATGGAAATGAGACTTTTACTATTGAGCATAGTGACAGAAACATCAACAGCGCTGAAAATATTAAGGAATAATAAAAAGGCTGATTGTTAAACTTTTTCTTTCATTCTGCACGTGGTGACATTGCATGAACATGGAAAGTATGGATGATTACCTTTCAAGTGTCTATTATAATGCTAAACGATCGGGCGGATATGGTGGAGTGAATCGCTTGTATGATGACGTAAAAAAGGAGGGAAAATTTAAAATAAGTCGTGCAAAAATTAAGGACTGGTTAACGAAGCAGGATACGTACACTTTACATAAACCTATACGCCGCAATTTTAAAAGAAACTGCATTATTGTGGGGGGTATAGATCAGCAATGGCAAATGGACTTAGCAGACGTGCAGTCTATGGAAAAGTTTAACGATGGCTATAGATATCTCTTAGTTTGTATTGATGTCTTTTCAAAATACGCATGGGTAGTTCCGTTGAAAAATAAGACAGGTCTATCTCTGGTTGAAGCTTTCAAAGTCATTTTATCTTCCGGACGCAAACCTGAAAAAGTTATGACCGATCAAGGAACTGAGTTTTTTAATAA
>JAOBYK010641887.1:0-10785 GCA_025434845.1 Phenganax subtilis | reverse complement strand
CTCCTAAGAGCTTCCGCCATTAGTGAGGGCAAATATTTACATATAGTGCCACGAAGGACGTGCTCCATGGCATTTTCAGGGAAAACGGGGGTACATGCTCATGAAGTTATTTAACAGTTTAGTAAAAATACGTACGAAATATACCTACATACACCCCCACGGAAAGTTTACACTATGACTGTATAACTGACTGACTGTATCACTCTATGACTGACTCATGTGAATTTTCGCCAATCATCACAAAGTTTCGAAGAAACTTTGCCCTAAAAAAGGCATTCAAGAGGAACTGTTTGAGATGTGCAAAAAAAGACTGCTACCTCTGCTGCATTTTTAGCCCACTTTCCCGTTTCTGCTGCTTTTTCTGCCTCCTCCAAATCAAACAGTTTTGTCTGGTCACTGAAACAAAAACATGAATTCACATTTGTAGCCAACTGGTTTAAAATCCAATCACACCTTGATTTTCCTAGTCAAAGAAAAACTCTTGCACCTTATTGGTTAACAAAACTATCTGAAAATGTCCATTGCTAACCCATTGAGTGACAATGCACTCCAGTGCGCCCTGCAATTTTGTCTGCTCTGTTTAACGCAACATGATACCTGTCTAGAAAAGAATCTTGCATCTTAATGGTTAATAAAACTATTTTGTAATATCTGTTGTTAAGTGAAGGAGTGACAATGCACTTCAATATTCGCCTACACTGCAACTACTTTTTGTTTAATGCTAAACAATACACCAATTCGACAAATCTGTGCGTGGGGACTGGGGATGAGTTTGGGGATGAAAATTATTTGCACAAAGCTTTTACAGAAACATTTTATCGCAAAGATTTTTTGCCAATTGTAAAGAGGGTGTGAAAGAACATACAACAAAAACAATTTGCACCAAGAAAAAATACCTAGACAGGTTTTGTATATATAATTTTCACCCCCAAACTCATCTTCAGTCCACACGGACTGGTTCGTCAAAGTGGTGCATTGTACCAACAGGGAGAAGAGCTCATTCTTGTTTCCTACATAAATTTACTCGCTAAGTTTAATGCATCCTCTTTTTACTTTCAACAAACCTTCCATAGCACTTAGTCCAGCAACATTCGTCAGCTGATCTACTAAAAAAAATGAACGAAGACACTCAACACTAGCGTTGATGACACTTCCCATTGTATTCTAGAGACTGCAGTATAATTAACTCATTGAGTTACAAAGCATTCCATTACATCCTGCTGTATCTAACACAAGGTGATTTTGCTAGAAAAAAAAAACTCTCCAAAGCTAATCACGTGTTGCAGAAATAGATGATATGCACTGGCCTAAAGACACTAAGCAATCAAGGGAGCATTTTCTGTTGTGCGAATGAAATGGTATAACGCACATAGAGGCAGAGAAAAGTGTATTTTGCCCATTCATACAAAACAGAAGATTGGTAACTGTCTAACGTGTTGTACTAATGTCCGCGGAGACTTTTGCCTTTTCAGATGGCAGAAGTATTGAACTATGTTTTTTAAAAAAATTATTAAGGACTGCATTAGGTACCTGCAACTGCTAAATAATAGGTTTGAGCCAGGCTATATGGTAGTTTCAGTGATATAAACATATGTACTTGTTTACATCAAGTTTAGAATAAATATATCATTGTAATTAGAGAAACTCACTTTCATAAATGGATAAGACATTGAACATAAGTTTCGATATGCTATTGATAGGACATAAATTATAAAGGTCCCAACTTTAAAAACGACGAATGACACTTCATGAAACAGGCAGCCAGCAGCCTGATATTTTAGCATCTGACGAGCAAGTTGTCTTACAAGGCTCAAAAAGTTCCACAACATACTATTCTTAAGATAGATACATCCATAATGCTTCTGTGACCCCAGAGCATTGTATTCAACAAAATAAAATACTTCTTTTCCAATCAATTGCTTTCTTAGAAAGTCCCTGCTTCCCCATGCACTTGGCTACAGCACGCAATTGCACAGTAAGTAAAAATTGCAAAATTTAAATGTCTTGCACCCTAATGATTAAGAGAACTACCTGATAATGTCTCTTGTTGACTTATTGAATTACAATGATACATTTCAACGCAACCTACTTTGTTATTTTTACACCATAAGAAGATTTTCCTTGTGAAAAAGTGACTCTTGCCTTGTCATGGTTAGCAAATCTATCTGACAATGTCTATTGTTAACTTGATTACTGAGTGCCAACGCTTCTAGTGCGCCATACATTGTTATTTTATTCTGTCCAACAGCAAATGATTTTACTTGTTAAGAGGAGACTCTTGCCTCTTCAGGGTTGACAAAACTATCTGAAAATATGTCTTGTTTGCTCATTGAGCAACAACGCACTCCACTTTACCCTACCTTGATATTTTGCTCTGTCTAACATCAAACAATTTTACTCGTCAAGAAGAGACTCCTGCACCTGAATAGTTGACATTACTACCTGACAAAGTCTCTTGTTTACTGAAAGAGGGACAACACATATGCGGTCTTGTTCCATCTATCACCAGACGACTTTCTCATTACAAACACTTTCTGGCAACATTACATGATATGGTTTTACTAAACATAACCTTTCATAATCAGAGATTTAATTTCTACACAAACTACACATCCATTTCAAGAAAAGTTCAAGAAAAGTTCATAAACAAATTTAGAGTTAAAATCTGCGTTCAGCAATCTGATTGGCTAATTAGAACCACAAGGTTCTTTTATTTTCTCGGAAAAATTTTAAAATCTTCTCCAATTCAGGCTAAATTCTTCGTTATTCGAGGGGCCTTTTAAGTGCAGATATAACTTAGTATAAAGCAGGACCCTTTGTTTAGTCTTAAAGCATATTTGAGCTGGCTTAGATCCAAACAGTTGCTATAAATTGCTTATAAACAAACCCCGTCTCGTGGTTCAGCTGTTGGCCGTAGGACGACGGTGTAACTTTAGAGCAGCGACGTTTGATAAACCCAGGATGTGGGTCGCCTCTTCGTTGTTCTCTTATAACAGCAGAATCTCCTGAAAGGACCTAAAACACAACACTAACGACCAACTGGTATCTGACAATACAAGTATCACTATAAATGTTCATGTACTACGTACTCATAATAAAATATTTAAAAAACTTCGCTAACGCGCACGTAATGGGCAAGGACAAAGCCTTTAGCCTTTTTCTTACCTGCTTAACGATACCAAGGTGCAAAACTAGGGCAGCTTGAGCCACTTTTTCAAACAATTTTTGGCTTTCAAAGTTGACTAATTTGGAACGTAAAAATACTTATAAAGAAATACCCTTGCAATCAGCAATCTGTGCATTTTGCGACGTCATTACCAATTCTACTTCCGTTACTTTTTTTCCGGTTACTTTTGGTTTAGTTTGAATATTTTATCACGCTTAGTCCAAGTGAGTTGAGCTCAATGATGAAGATGATCGTGAGATTTTTTAACAGTCAAAGTAACTTACACGACTTGGTGGGTTGGGAGTGGTGATCTGTTACTGACAGTGGTTACTGGACGGTGATCAGACCATGAATGACGTCACGCAGCGGAATTTTATTCTTCTTGCGTAAATTACTTTGGGATTTTTTTCATTTAAGAGAACTTTTATTGTTTCCTTTTGGTTTTTCTTTTTTATAAAAAAAAACTACGCAGCATCAGTGACAACGATTAGCCGTTGCCTATTCCATAAAGTTCCATTACGTATATCTTATATGAAGTATTGATTTGAAGGTATCACAGGTATTATCACTGTTTTTTAACAAGAAATAATGATAAAGAAACCACATAGAATGCTTTGTGATGCGATCTGTGTAGTTTTATCACACCAAATAAACAAGAAACGTAGTTTCGTTGCTTTCTGTACGCGCTTCGATAAAGTTGCCAAAAAATGCTCCTGATTGGTAATGAACTTAGATAGCAACGATTACAACATTTTCAACTGTTTGTCCAGTTTTTAGCTTTGGTACAGCAACCTGACTGAAAATATTAAAAAACAAACACGGCCTTTAATAAAATTCTATTTCAGTGAAAAATGATCACTTTGCATAGAATTCTTTCCAGGGCCAGATTTACCTAAGGGCAAGACTGAGTAGCTGCCCAAGGGCTTCCACAAACAGGAAACCTCCCCATTTTTCAAGGTGGCTTTTAAAAATCGTCCCTGAAAGGTGTAAAGACAAACTATTTTGGCTACTTTGAAGGTTAGGTTACAAGCCTTCCGTAGATTGATGTTGCAAGCAAAGCGAGGTTTGGGTTATATAGATGCAGTACTGTGGAATGAGCTTGCTGATGTAAAAAGGAATCATGGTTGACCCTAATGCCAACTTCTAAGGATAATGTTATTTATATCCCACTGTGAATTTCCATGTTAAAACCTCACCCGGTATTTTAAATTTATGCTTTTATTATGATTTTCAGCTCTTTAAATTCTTTTAATGAAAAAATTAGCTCTTTGTCTTCCTAAGACTGATGAGAGAGGGGGGCACCACTACTCATAGCTGCCAACCGTTTCGCATCTAGCTGGAGACTCCCGCATTTTTGCAAAGTTTTCCAGCATTTCTGAAGTACTGACCTCTTGCTGCTCTTTATTCCCAAATTCGGAGATTTATTTGTCGAGTTTAGAAACTAAGCTAATTTTTTTCTTTTTGGTTTTGAAATGTTGCACATTTAACCCGTGATAATACCAAAATGTTCTTCTCTATGACCATTGAATTCCTCTGACAAAGTCATTTCGGATTTCACGAAAGGATTTTTCAGAGAAAATAAAAAAAGTTTTTTCAAGGGGAGGGGGGGGGGCATGCCGCAACATCCTCTAGAAGTTTAGCAGCGTAGTTTCCCAGGGAATCCCCAGCATATTTCTTTTATGAAAATGGCGACACTGCTACAAATGGCTGCCCAGGGCCTCGATATGACTAGATCCGGACGTTTCACATTGGCTAGAACAATCCGCATCACATTAATCTTACAGATCACTATTAGACGAGGGGCCTGTACCAGGCTCACAAATCCTGCTATCGCAGTCAATTTTCCATCAAATCCTGGTATCCCGCATTTCTGCATTTCAATTTGCCGCTCGCACTTATCTGTTTTTAGACTACTATATATAAATCATATGAAATCCCTTAGAGTAAGTAAATTCAATGTACACGATAGCCTCTAAATTGCGTTTTAAATTAAGTGTTCCCACTTTTCTCTACTCCCCCTTTGCTACACTATAATTTTTAGATATTTGAGTCAACTTTGTACCGACCCTCTTAAACGTGATCAATTATAAAACAGCACACCGTGATGGTCTTCCAATATTTTAGTAATGCTACCGTTACTAATGTTTCCTCTTGTAGTAACACTGGAGCAACAGGAGATGAGTCTTACTGAATCTCTAGGAATAACAGTTTAGAACTGGTAGAACTATCCAGTTTGAATATAGTTAGTTCAATTTAGGTTTACTTCGGTTTTGACACTGGAGCAACAAAAAAATTACTGTTACTGGATCTCTAGGCAGAGCAGTTTGGAGCTGATAGAACTATCCAGAATAAATATAACTAGTTTAATTAAGGTTTCCTCGCGTACTAACACTCTATCAAGAGGTGACGACTCTTCCTGGATCTCTAGAAAGAACAGTTTAGAGCTGATAGAACTGTCCAGTAAGAATATCGTTAGTTTAGTTTAGGTTTTGTTTTATAGTGGCACTTGATTAATAAGAATTAATAAAATATGACTCCTACAAGAACTATAGGAAGCCCAATTTATAATGAGAAAATTTTCCAGTATAATTATGATTAGTTTAGTTTAAGTTCCTTCCTGTAGTAACACTGGATCATTAAGGATTAATAAAAGATAACTCTTACAAGAACTCTAAGAAGCACAGTTCACACTGAAAAAATTGTCCAGCATAATTATATTTAGTTTAAGTTAGGTTTCTTCCTGGAGTTACTCTGAATGAACCTCAGTCAGCACCAGAAGATCTGGTGGAAAGGAAAGATTATAGAGCTGTAATGCAAGAATATATAAGACTTGTTTCTGCTTTTGGGAAAAAAGATTAGTTTGATAAGAAAAGCTGTAGCAAGATACATATATCTAAACTCTATAAAGAACAAAGTGGAGCTGATGAGACTATCGGCTATGAATATAGTTTGTTTAGTCTATATTTCCTTCTGTAGTGAGACTGGATCAATAAGAGATGACTCTTAAAGAATCTCTAGCAAGAACAGGTTAGAACTGATAGAACGATCCAGTATAATTATAGTTTATTTCAGGTTTCATGTTTATGTAAACTAGTGCTCCGTGAGGACATACTAATTGAATGGTTTGGAGAGTAGACGAAAGTCTTTGTCCTATTTATTTGTTCATGTTAATGTAAACTTGTGCACGAAGAAGACATAGTCATTGAAGACATAGTTCGGAAAAGTTCTACAAGGTGAAAACATAGTCGTTGGTAGTATGATTTGAACTGTTTTTATTGAGAGCATTGTAAATATTTTTCTTTTCGGTCTGGTGTTGAAGCAAGCTGAACCCATGCAGCACCAAATTCCCTGCTCTTCTAGGCACTATTGTCAAATCAGGTGTGGAAATAATCAAAGATATAAGATAATCCGTAAATCTACAGCTGCTACATTTTTTGGTTTAGACTTTTAATTGTCAATTTGTAGGGGGAAAATGGGATGTTCTGGGGCAAAATAGCAAAATTCCTTGAACGGGCTATTAGCAACGTAAGATTTTAAAATGTTTAGAGTCGTATTTTATGGTGGAAATAAAGACCTTTTGGCTGAAATATATCGATTGTTAATTGTTCGAAAGAACTGAGAACAGGTTGTGGCATGATGACAAATTATTTAAAAATTTCATGAAAACGCAAAGGGAGAAATTTTACAAGTTTCCAGTGATAAATAAGCTACAAAAAATGGCATTTATAGATTGCGAATTGGCTTGCGCTAACTTTAATTTGGCATCAATACAAAGCTAATGCTTCACATAAATTGAAAAGATAAAATTTTCAAATCAATAAATTGATATTGCAACGAATTTTACAGAAAAAAAGAAGTCGTGATCACTCATTGTAAATTATTATCAAATTCCGTTCCGATTGTAAAATTTTGTAGTGTTTATAAAAAGTTGTTCTTATGAATGGCCTGAAAATGATTTCTCGGGGAGAGCAGACAAATATTTCGAATAATAATGTTAAGGAAAAACTTGGATTGTTTTGAGACACCGACAGAAACTTTGAAATAAATTCTGAAACCGGTCCAATAGCGCTAAATTTTTAAACATTTAAAAACACGTTTTGATTTCCTCTTTGAAAGTTACATTTTCCGTAAAATATATCTGGTAATGTCTGGGGAACATATGAAGCAGCTTGGGAGACCAATGGAGGCTTTGCAATATTTAATGAAAAAGCGAGGAAAGATATTTGCAAGTTTTTAAATATCAGTCTAAATTTCATTAAAAAATTTATAAGCAAACCACAAGGATATTCATGACTTGTAGCTTATCTATATAACTTATATAGACAAACTCAAAATTTCTCATTTAATAGTTAGAGCGTAGATTACCTCACGGGCAAAATTCCAATGTTAATCAATAAGCCTACAAACGCATGAATTTTAAAAGGAATATACAAACCTTGCAGATGTCCTTTATTTTGCAGAGTTTGTGTATATGATACGCCAACAAACTATAATGTTGTTCCACTGAGTTTCCTTACGTCAACTTTTATTTGGTGTTTACATGCAGATGGGCTACTGTTTCATTTAGTGGTTGAAAGAAGATAACCTACGATTGGTGTAAATGAAATTTCAAATAATTTACAGGAAATTAGAACATGGACTTTTCTCATTTCGAAACATAATTCTATTCAAGTCGCTAAATTTTGTAAATTTCGAAAGGATTTTTTCGCAGAGTATTTTCCTGTAACAACGACTTTTTTGAGGCAAATATATTCATTGGTGATGCCTGAAAGAAATTTGAAAAGCTTACGATAGAAATGGAGAATTCTAAAAATCTCTTAAAAAAGGCACGTAAGGCCTGTTCATGTGGGCCAAATTTTCCAGGTTATGCAAGAAACTTTTTGATAAGGAAGATCTCTATCCTGCTTACCAATATCTCACTTCTTGAAGGGTGAGATCTTGTGATAAAATTTTCCCCATATGAATGTAATTTACCGCCCGACGGGATAACTTTATGTTAAGTCAGTAACTTTTTACCATGCAATTTAACGAAATAGCGGGTGTAGACGTCACAGCTGAAAACCTCCCCCATATTTCGCCTATTGAGCAGATCTAAACTTTCTGGCTGGTCGAAAAGCTTCCACGCTAACCAAGATAATTTCCAGCCAATATAAACAAGCCCTTAGTATTTAGCTGATCCCGGTAGGGGGTGCAGAGTCATGATATGGGCTTGTGTTTGTATAGTGGTTTTTCTTTCATTTTTCGCTGTTAGAAATTTTCATATCCATTGGTAAACCAAATTGGTTTCACGTAGAAAATAGAGAAAGACGTATGATGATCACAAGACACACAGATGCCACTGATTCACGACGCAGATGCCACTGATTCACGACAACAATGATACTTTTTGCTGTCCAGTTTTCAGGAAGAAATGAAATATCAGTTGAAAGTCGATTTTAAGAACAAAATGTTAGTAAATGGAAAACCTTTTTAAATTTTCACTTGTTAAACTTATGAAATTCTCAAATAGAACTTGAAACACATAAACTTTGATCGCAAACTATTTTGTGGGCATAAACCATTGATTTAAAACTATTTCCTTGAAAGCTGCTTACAATGTCACAAATTTTGATGCAAGACCATAGCAATTTCAGGTTTTAAACTAGAAGGAAACTTCCAGTGTTTTGCTATAAAGAATTTCTGCTGTTTTAACATTTGGAACAACATGTATTTCGAAGAAGAGATACAAGTTAAACAACGAGGCCATTAGAAAAAAAACTGCATCCACCCTAGGGGACTCATAACGACATGGCAATACATTACTACTTCGCTTGCCACGATGTGATTATCTGTTGGACAAATTTCTAAATTATTTTTCCGTTTTTACGATTGCATTACCTTTGCACTGCTTGAAAATAATGAAGATATTGGCTGAGCTTTGATTGTTAAGGGATTGCTAGTAGTCTCGTGGAGCAACAAAAACAAAAACGATTTAAGGAATAAGTAATGGACTATTTGGGAGCACAGGTGAGTGCAAAAAGAACAGTGTATGTTGGGTGTTTAGATTTGCAAGAGTGCTAAAATTCAAAACGACAACCGATTAAAGTCTCTAAGCCATATCTTCAGTTACTGTGTCTTCACCATGCACAAGTTTACATAAATTTTAACAATAGGATAGAGCAAACACTTCGCTCAAGTCTCCAAACTGCATTTCCAATGACTTTGTCTTTAAAGTACCTAATTAATAATAAAATGAATAAAAAGATGGAGGAACCACTCTTCTCAAGTTCCGAAAATATATTTACAATATCGTAAGCCTCTGACTACAAGCCCTGAGGTTATATGCTTTCGTAAGCAATTTTTGATGGGATTAAACAAGGGGGGAGGGGGCTTATGTACGTTGATTGTTATACATGGACGATCTTCTGTGTTAGTAATACACAATCTATCTAGATTGTTTTCTATCCCACATTTAAGACCAGAACGAATAATCATGTCCTTGTTTTCGGGCAACGCTTCCTACGAGCTGGAACCTATTTGGTGGTAAGTACGCATCTTTCTGAGGGGGCAAGTTTCCCTTCCACAAGATGGTCTAGGTTTCCACCGAGTTACTGTACCCGAATGGTAAATTCTGAGAGCACATTAACAAGAACTATTTTTTTGTTCTCGAGAAGACAATTTACTGCATCTGTTCGTTGCGCCAAGTCTTGTTCGTTGTGCGAGTAAGCCACAAAGATTTCCCCACCGGATCCAGTAGAAAGAAGATTTTTAAATACGTTTCCCCATTCATCTCGCTCCCATTACTTCGTAATCGATGCGGCAGACCAAGCTCTTGCCTTGAAATTCATCTTGACTATCTTGTCCCCGCTTTTGTTTTCGTCAGCTTTTTTCCTCTTTCCTTCACTGTGGAAAATCACTGTCGGTCTTACTCGTTAGATACCGTCGCCAAAGATTGCTAACTGAACAGTGCATTGCCGTCAGTCAAGGCCTAATTGAGCACGTGTGATCCATATTTTTTAGCTCTTAAGCACCATACGTCATACTGTCGTCTAAAACAGAACGTAGGGGGGTCTGGTCTATGCTGGCAATATCCCACAATTTGTAGGTGCCACGTGTTCGTTCAATCAGCAGCTTTGCATGAAATTTCTCTATTGAAACCTTCAGGTGTGCAGGCGACTTTACCGACACATTAGTGGTGCATCGAAGAGATGGATAGTTTATTTCGTCTGCAAAATTCAGCAGCCCATCGATCAGAGAACTTAAAATTCGTTATATCGAGATGCAGTTCAGTCAAAAGTATTTTAGTTCGTGAAATAAACAACCATTTTTTAACAATTTTGCTTTCTATTCTTCCTTCTATGAAATTTTCAAAGAGCTTTTCTCCAACACTGTGTACATTTCTTTCCAGCCACAAACACTTTTACTTTTACGTTTCAGTTGTCGAATTTTTCCTTCGTTTTTGTACATGGTCTTGCTTGTTTCCTATCAATCTTGAAGTAGGATGCTGTTCGTAAAATGTTTTTATCATTTGAGTGGAGACAATGCATCACACAAAGCTTAACCTCTGGGGCCGGTTGTATAAAAACGTGGTTAACTTTAACTATGATTAACGTTAATCACTGTAGTTAAATCCTTAACCA
>JAOBYK010641776.1:0-10785 GCA_025434845.1 Phenganax subtilis | reverse complement strand
TATCGTTTCGCTCATATTAATAGAAAAAGCTTTAAGAACGATTACAGGCATACAAGGAAAATAAAACGAAAAACTGAAGCAAAGATTTAGAGCATTTAAACGCCCTAGCTGTTGTAAATCTGGTTGTCAGTGCAAGTAAATTTATGGCACGACATGGTATCATAATTTTGACATAATAACATTATGGCATTAACAGATTTACCTGACAATTTCCACGTCCAGCAATATGCAATCAGAGTGCAAAGAAACACAAGTGTTCGGATGGTATATAAATTTGCAACCGTGAGTATTGCAGAAATCTTCGCTTGAGCCAAGTATGTTGTTTGCTAATATTTGTTTTGTGTCTAATAATCAATCGACTACGATCGTCTAGTCCTCTTCTCCAATTAAACTCCAATATAAAATTGGAATATTAATTATGTCTTTTACTGCGCGTTACAAGACAACTACAATATCAACTATTTACAGCAAAAATTCAATACCGCACTAAAAGTATTATCCTAAAGACTCCCACTGTGAGGTGCGTTGGAAGGGTAAACACAACTTGTCACAAGATCAGACTTGCTTGTTTTAGCGTGCTGCACGTATATCACGCGCGTCGCTGTATCACGCGCGCACGTGCACGGAACCTGATGATGGTCACGCGAATTGCAAATCATGCCAAGTATACAGACTTTAGAGCATACATAACTTGCTTCACTATAGCGTAATGTTTATACTGGTCCTTCTGATGTTTTCCTGTCGAGTCGAGTCAGCAGGGATTGCTGATGCGTGCACTATTCGGCCATTTGTTTTTCGGTGAATTAAACAAACGAGAATTAAATTTCGAAAACTGAGTTTCGTTTTTCGTTTTCCGATTTTTGACAAATTTCCAAAATAGAATTCAATCATTGCATATCTTTTCTCGAATTACACAAAACCAACTGAATATATTAATTCTAGGTTCGTTTTGCACACGTTCTCGACAAGTTCAAACGGTCAGCGGGAGTGGATGTGTTGTGTCATCGTAACACATGTCGTAACACCATTAATACACGTGTTTGATGGGTCAACTGGTGAGTCAACCATAGTGAGTTTGCCATTACAAAGTAGAAGGTCTGACCGTCTGAGCAAGGTGAATTTCCTAAATAATGGATGAAAAGGACGATTTCGAGAGCGCAACAGTTCTCGGGAAGATGTCTTTAAAAGTATTTCGGTCATAATGTTACTTTTGCTAACTTTTTTCCACATGCTTGAGTTAATCTTCTCAGAACAAAACAAAGACGTCTTCCCAAGAGCTGCTACGCTCGAAATCGTCATATTTATCTGTTATTTAGAGATGTCACTTTGCCTGATGCTTCTACTTTGTCTCCTCAAACGCATTATGGTTTAATCACCACTGGACTCATCAAACACATCTGTTAATCAATGGTGTTATAGTAACACAGTATGCACTCACCCCCTGACCGTCTGTAATAGTGGAGAACGCGTGTAGAACGACTAAGAACGAGCATCGAATAAAACTAATAACATTCAGTTAGTTCTTTTTAATTCGAGAAAAGAAAAAATGATTAAGTTCTATTATGGAAGTTCTACAGTTTATCAAATTTGTTTCATTCACCGAAAAACGAATGGCGAAATGGTAGCACACGCATTATTTCTAACAAGCTCTCTCTAATTTAAGTTCACAAAACGCTTTCGTGTTATCATATTATTTTAATTATCAAAGTTTAATTATCAAAGTTTAATTATCAAAAGTTTTTCCATGACAAACGTTATAACTTTTGTCGGGGTAGAAATACAGTGTTTCAGTCTGTACCAATCCACCGTATCAAGCCCTGGGTCGGCTGTTCGAAGCTAGATTAGCGTTAAGCCTGGGTTAAAATATATTAATCAGTTTTTTAGTTTCTGTATTTCAATTTGTTAATTTCTTTCAACAGTTGCATATTACATGCATTGATTCAGCCAAAATTTGTGGAAGAACTCCAATCTTATATGAACAAGCAGCTAAAAAATTGGCTTCAAAATTGACGTTAACCCAGGGTTAAGCAAACCAGCTTTTGAACAACTGGGCCCCCTAGTATCCAAAGACGCGTATTTCAAATGTTCGACAAATATTCCCAAGTTCATTTGCGCATTATGCCTCAGGGTTATTGTCTTCAAGGATGACTTGACGTGTTGCCTAGCTATGTATTACACCATATAATACAAACGGTGCAAATGCTAAACACGAAAGCGAGACAAATGGTACATCTAAAATTTCGAAAGGACACAGCATCCAGCCGTGTCGTCACAATTAGGAAGCGCCTCTTTTGTCCAACTCCACTAAGGTCACTTCTGAACAAATAGTTGTGTGGTAATTGACTTGTTATCTAATCTTGGTTTTGGTACAAAGTCGTCAGTGTGAAGTGGAGCTGCATCAGTTATTTGCGATTAGTCATGGTGATTATGAATGCTATATTTTCCAATGTGTAAAGTTTCGATTTTGCCAATATTATTAGGAATCTTTCAAATGTGCCCACGGCATGAAAATTGTTTAAGGCTACTTATACAGCTTTCTAAAAAATATGTTTTAAATTACTAGTGTTACAGGTTTTTGGTGTTGCTCTTATTTTTCAAGAGATTGATTTCGTTTTACTCGTTTTGCCATTTGATTCATTTATTGTCCTCAGCTTCTGCCTTTATGAGCCAATCAATGATCGGCGAATTTACGTGCTAATGTTGTCATAACGTTCATGGGAAGTCTTGTTCGTTGTAAAGAATTTGGCATCTCGTTATTCATTTCCCTGGAGGTAATCTTGTTCAAAATTATCGCGACCTACCCAGTTCAGTGGCTGAACCTGAAATGTGTTGGCTATGGCTTGTTTTCAATCACGTGATTTTGAGATTTTAGATGACGGGCAAGTATGTCAAAAATGGCCGTTAAACACTTTTTAGTAGACTTCAACAACAGTTTAAGACATAAAGGTTTGCTCCCTTTATAATTCATTGCAGTACACGCCACTTAAATGGGAAAAATCGTCAATAGAATAGTTGACTTGCCCGTCATTTGGTTAAAAAATCACGTGATTGCAAACAAACTATTTGACACTGCAAGATGAGGTAGCACGTGACGGGATTCTACGACGCTGGGTTAACGATGAGAATCATGAGACCGCAAATAATCGATTTATTTACTGTTGGAAATCTTATTAACATTATGTAATACTACATTGCTGATACTTCCATGACGTTAAAATATTATTATATGTCTGCTAACACTGGTAAAAGCTTTGGTAATGTTTCCAAAAATTTCTAAAGCGTGTTCTTATTCTCGTTCTGTTGAGTAAGACAAGATTCTTAAGAACATATCATTCGTCGTAAAATTAGCGCAGTTGGTATCCGAGACTGGTTGCATGTCTTTCATGGACGCGTCCTTGAGATCGCATCGCAGAATCTTAAGCTTCCTAATTACAAATCAGAACAACGTGACTATATCTGGAAAACGAAGAAAACTACTGCAATAATAGTTAGCACTTCACAGCTGCTATCAATTAAAAAGTTACTTTGCATAACGGCAATTAGTAGAGCAACGAAATTTCACGTCATTATAGTATGCACTTTGAAGATAAAAATAAAAATCGTGGAATGTCGCTGACTGTCGGGTACTATACTATTATACTGTATGTTACACAAGCTTCTACATTTACAAAGTCATTCGATATCTGAAACAAGATGTGAGTTCTAAATATAAATTTACATGAAGTCTTCACATACATATATGGAGGTACTGTTAGTGATCGGTGTGTTTGTCTTCACTTCTCAGTTAATTCACAGTGTTCACTTTTTAACATGGGCATCAATATTCCTGAAAAAATAAGATTCACATAATATAAGAGGAACAGTAAAAGTAGACTATTTTAAATTCAAAGTAGCTATTCTCGTCTATAAACCCACTGATTTCATTCGATTAAAATTTCTTGCCGACATTCCACGTGCATAACGCCTTCAAAAATTTGTTTGCACGCCCAAAGCACAATAAATATTCAGTGTATCTAACGTACAATATGTGTTTATTTATCGCAATCTAATTCGAATTTGAACAGTCTAGCTATATGTACACCCACATGTTTGAAAATGCCGGCACACTGACTTGACTATATTTGACACTAACAACTACATAATGGTTGCATTAAAAAATTCTATAATCTGTTATCTTTTTCATGACATAATCCTGGATAAAATGGGACTATAATCTTCAGCAGGATTTTCACTTCACCAGTTTGATACGCGTATCGGCACGTACCGTACCGTTGATCATGCGCAAGAACCGAAGGTTTTCAACAGCTGCAAGGGTTATATCCTTGTGCTGTGGGGTCGCCACTTCTGAGTGGTGAGCTGGTTAGTGCAAAGGTTACGGTTCGGGTCGGGATCAAAGGAATTATTATTCATGCGCGCAATACGACGACAGTACCGCTTGCAAGTTATTCTGCATTATTAGAGACTGTGGGAACGCGACGGCAGAAGACGACCGCAACGTATTCATGAATTAATTTTGCATGATTATTCCCAATTAACATAAATAATTTAAGAGCACACGTTGTGTATACGTTGCCGTTTTCCTGACAACGTCCTTTGAGGTGAAACGCCGCTGTTTCGAAAACGTCATCAACTATTCGCTCCAGGCTTTACGCGGTCTTACACGTGCCGTCGTCTTCTGCCGTCGCCTTGCCAAAATGGCAACCGCTACTTCTGTTGAAATAGCGCGCTGCTATTGGCTTATTTCTTAAAATTTAAAAAATTTTTTTTTTTATTTACGGTATATTACATATTGTTGCGCACGAGTATGAATTGCAATATGTTTACAAAATTATATATACAAGTATTAAAATTTACAAATACATTACTTAGTAAATATTAAAATATACGAGTTTCATATACATGCAAATGATGCTACAAAGTATTAAAATTGTAATTGTATAAAAGCACTAATTGGTATAATTTATAAACTATGTATAATCATTCTCGCCCAAAATGTATGCCATTGCTGGAAAAAAACTCCTTTTGTATCTGTCTGTTCGGCATCTTGGTAGTGAGAGATGAGAACTGTTCCGAAGATTTACTGTAACGCATTGTTTACGAGTTGGAGGCTTAGAAGCATTTTTAACGGTCCATTACTTTCCCGTGAAGGACCAGCTCTCTATTTCAAAATAAGCAAGCAAATTTCTCAAACCAAAACGACCAACGTTTCGTAAAAAGTTGAAAATAGCATTTTATTATCTATAAGACTCGTAAATTGCTTCAAGTGGCAAGGATGCAATATATTGGTAGGTTTTGTTTTCTTTGAACAAATGTGGATCACGCTACTAATGTACGTTTCAAATGATATATTTCTCAGTTGTTTTTCGAACACTTTTATTAACGTCGCTTCTTCAATCTTTACTGAGAATTATCGAACGTCGATCGGTCTTTTTCGTACAAAGGTCTCCCTACGAAGTCAGTCTGTACCAAAAAGACCCGTTCCCATACTTTTCTGTAAAGACCTCGCGCTTGGTTATTAAGAAGTTGCAGTCGGTGTCACAAAATTACCAACTGAATTACTAACTTCGTTGGATATAATTCGCAAGTTCATTGCGCGTTTGGCTTCGAACTTGCGTATTTCCGAACTAAGTTGCGAAGAGTTTGGTCAACAGTTTTGTGAAACCAACTGTAACAGTTTCCAAGTAGACGAAAACAAATCATCAATTTACGGAATACGACTGGAGATTGCTCGCAGAAATTCTCCCTTCTGTGAGCTCTTAATATTTTCTCGTGCACAGTAGTTTTCTTCCAGAATTTTTCAACGTGAAAGCAATGAAGTTTCCAAAGTAAAAGCAATGTCGTTCTTTCACTGAACGTTTTTATCTCTAGTACATTCAACAAAAGTCTTACACGAATGGATATTGATACGTGTATCATGCATGTTGTAACGTATATGATACGTTAAATCTTTATTAAAATCTTCTATAAATATTACTTATGTGCAAAAAACAATTACTCTAACGATTTATAAGAGTTGAACAGCCAAATCTAAAACGACGGTGCCAATCCATGCTCGGAGAAATTTGATTTATTTCATTTAATGTAATCGCTCTGGTGCTTGCGTCAGCAAGCGTATCAAAAGAGCGAAGCGAAAATCTTGCTTTAGAATCTCTTTTCTTTCCGTCTTGTGTCCAGTATTCTTACCGTTTAAACGAAACAATGGCGACGACCAGTGCACACAAACTTATCACCAGGAGAATAATAGTTAAAACCACCAGTATGATAACTACATCATTATCTTCATCCTCACAATCTACCATGTCCCCAACAGAATGAATATGTTGTTAATTTCACCTTGTATTTTGTTACATATTAAATTGGCCTTGATGCACTCATGGGTAGTGGCTTGGCAGCGGCTATTAACGCAAGTTACCCCATTGGTCTGAACAATTTTCCATACCATTATACCACATCGCCCACAAGTGTCCAGATTTTTTTAAAGCGGTGATTTTTTGTCTATGTTTAAAACATTCACGTTCACACATAGCGTATCCGAGCTGTTTTTGCCCGTCCACACGAGATCGTTACAACGATTGAAATATTATAGCGTCCAGTGAGAGCATGCGCGTTGCTTATTGCTTAGTAATATCAGCTCTCTCAAAAATCTCAGGTCTGTGTCTCAGCCTCCAAGAATTGTATTAAAATGGGCGATAATATAAGATATAGGGTTATTTGGCGCAATTTCTCCAATCCTCGAATTTGATGTTGTTCGAAATGTCCCACTCAATGAAAGAAAAAGCACTGCATCGAGGCTAAAGACAAGTAAGCCCGATTCACTTATTTGAATGGGTGATGAAGTACAGGGGCAGGTTGTATAAAACTTTTAACTACGTTTTAACTACGATTTTGTGGTTAAAATGTAGTTAAATCTTGAAAAGGCGATTAACTATAGCTAACTTTAACGACAGTTTTATACAAACGGCCTCAGCTTTTTATTTCGCGACGAAGATTTGGTGACAACTGAAAAGCAAGGCACTATTCGTTCGCGTCCTTAAATATTCTCCGTGAATATTTAACACGGTATTATACAACTGTGGGCATGTTCTTAGGCTTGAAATAAGCCCAAGTCATCTTGATATTTGAAGTGAAAAGGCGAGCCGCGATAGACTAGACCCTATCATCAACGTCGTCGTATTGGAAAATCTCCGCTTTCGTCCGTTCGCACAAAAAGGCGAAACCGGTGTTTTGAAAAAAATCCCCTCTGGAGAGTGCATTCGAAAATCATCGTTTTCGGTAAACGAAACACCGTTGTTTGCATGTGGACGCAAGGCTAAGTCGGAAAACACCCTCCGTTCGAAAAAGAATCTGGATACGTGTTGACGGCGCCAAATAAACGTACATACTGGCAAAATTAATATAGATTTTCAGTTACCTTCCGGCGCTGACGTTGGACAATATGAGGAAACTATAAGAGAGTTGTAAAAACAGTACATTTATAAATTGGAATCTAAGGCCCAGTTCAAACGTCGAACTTTTCATGTGCAGAATCGAATGCAAATGAGCCTAAATTAAGACTTGTCGGCACATGAAAAGTTCGACGTTTGAACCGGGCCTAAGGAGAAATGGGAGGACTTTTATTATGTAAGTGAAGGATGTAAAGGAATTTTTGTCGACGTTTCGACCAAAACCCCTTCGTCAGTTTAAGTAATACGGGTACTTGATGTCATATTGGTCAATTGATGAAAAGATATTCTTGAATCTTCTACATCGATGACAATAATTCAGAAAATGGCAATGTTTTTGCTAAATATATCGCAAAGTGAATATGCATGCAAGAAATCTTAACGAACTTCAAAATAAAAACTTGCATCGCTGATATTCCGCGGATATTATGTACTTGCTACAATTCGATCACCTGCAGAGTGCGAATACCTTGGCAACTAGCTCCTCTCTCAACTGTAATCTTACAATTGCAAACATAAGATCCAGGTATGTTTTCACAAGTAGCACTTGAATGACACCCATGATTAATTCCTTCACATTCGTCCACATCTAAAAACGAAAAACCATGTTTATTTCTACAGCTACTGCACTATTATCACCAATGTTAACAAGTGTTAAGAAACATGAAACATGTTAGCTAGTAACTGTAACAAATCCAGAACGAATACATATACAATATTCAACGTCAACAGAAAATACGGTAAATGCAGTTTCTCATACCTTCACAAGTAGTTTTTCCATCGCCTGTAAAACCTGTTTTACAAGTGCAATTAAAACCTCCAGTGAAATTGATACATTCTCCATCTTTGTGACATCCATGAGTTCCTTCTGTGCACTCGTTTCTATCTGAAAACGTATAGAATTAATAACGTCAGGTGATAGCGGCAAGGATCAAAAATGTAACCATGTTCTTGTTGTATCGCAGTGGATACTCATCTACACTATATTTCTTCTTTTCTAGAAAGAAAAAGACAATTGTGTCATTACTCGCCACTACATGACATGTACTGAAACATGGGCTATTTACCATAGTTTTTGTTAAAAGTAATGACGATTTTGCTTGAAATTCAAGTATGGGGATGTATTTGTTATCAGACGCATGCGTACCGAAAATTCAACTTTTTAAAATTTAAAGTTATTTACCACTAGCAACGACCGCAATACTACACCCTATGGTGTATCGGCTCGTGTGCCAAAGCAGCATGTATCGCGGAACGAAGCATGGTGTGTAGTTTTGCAAAGGTCAGCAATAATTCCAGGAGTCTTATTTTGCATGCGATTTGTGATCCGATTTCTCGAAATTTCTAACAGAATCATTGTGACAAGAATTGGCATCATTTTCTCAACTAGATAATTCCATGTAAACCACTCTTTCAGTTCAATTTTCATATTTTTGGACCAGGAACTGTTGGACCAGGAACTGGTCCCTAATCGCTGCTAATCTTCTTGTTTTTGTTCTTGTTCTTCTTGTTAGGGGGCGACGCTCTTCGAAACTTGAAAAGCCTAAGGCTTTCTCATTTCTAGTTCAATCGTCGTGAAATTTGACACAATGATGTAAAATGATATTACTCATCGATTGACGGAGTTCGATTTTTGATATTCGAATTAGGAAAAAAACTACAGCCAATTTTTTGCTTTTATTGTACAATACTTATTATGCTTAATATTCACACAGACAAATGCAAGTCGTGTGTTATAAGCTGTTTTAACGCGGATACGAAAAACAAAAGGCATTAATATACATGCATTTCATACGTCATAAGCGGTTAATGAAGTTTCTAGACAAAGCCGCGAATTTCAATGATTTGGACGACAAGCAAGCTTGTCCAGTTGACCCAGTTCCTGGTCCCATTAGTGCGCTGGTACTTGTTATGACAGGTGAAACCTACTTACTGATTGTACATCTGCAATCTGCGAATAATTTCTAGTACTACGAGCGGAGAGTTAGATCATCCTCACTGCCGAATAGTATCATAGATTCATGGCACCATTAACTCCACTCAATTTATGGCTAATGACAGTATTTTTAAATTCATTTCGCTCGTAGGTACACTTACCCACGCATGTTCCATTCACAGCTTTATACGTAGGGACACATAGGCATAAGTAAGATCCTGGGGTATTTTCGCATTGAAACCCTTCCCCGGAACAAACCCCAGCCAAATCACATTCATTTATGTCTGAAGAAAAACAAAAGCCAACTGTTTTCTAATGAAGTGCTTTAACTTGGTAACTCTCTCCACGTTTTATTTTGATGGTATGTTCTCACCTATGCACATTGTTTCATTTCCTGTATAACCTGTTTTACAAGTACATATAGCTGTTCCATTCGCGTTTACATCCAGGTCACTGCAGATCGAGTTATCTGGACATGATTTTAATCCAGCCGTACATTCATCTAAATCGCAAAATAATCACATTAATAAAATCACTTCTTTTTATGTGTACTTTTTTTACTAATGAAGCATTAAAGGTTCCGAACTGCTTACGATCACGTATTCAAATAAGACGACACTCGAAGACTGCAATATCTCCGCCATTTGTTTTTAGATTGTAACTAAATGTGGTATGCTGTATGTCAAATACGAAACTATGATCGTTTTAATAGGAGTTCACTGAAAAAATGAAATGGCAAATATAAATAGTGAAAAAAAGTTTCAATGCTGGAAAACATAAGACATTTGAATCTGCTGCTTTCATTCAAGCTGTCATGATGAGCTTGCGTTTTCACATATTCGACTACACTAATTGTTTGATGTGGAGATTTTGCCTGGATGTACTGCAATAGTAAAGCAATGCTCGCGATTTTTATAACGCTTTGCTTCATTCAATCTTTTCATTTTGAAATTTGTAGCGTTTGAAACTTGGTACCTACCTATGCCCATGACAAATACGTTCACTTGCACATTCCACATAATCATACAGGCCAGTGCAAGACAGATAATTGCACTAGACATTGTTGAAATTTTGAGCTTCTTTGCAATACTTTAGGGTTACTGGTAATGACAGAAACATATGGATATAAATACTGCAAATAATTTTTCTGAAAAAAATATGACACATGAAGTAAAACGTTTGGGGCTCGATAGCATTTCTAGGAAACCTATACACCATAGGCGTAGAGTATTGGATTTGTCTGGGGGAGCTGAAACTTCAAACACGTGGTTGCTTGTTATAGTTGCGAGATTGATGTTAAATAGTATTGCCAGTTGGTCAATATTATACGGCGTTCTGTACTAAATTGACCAGTGTATTACAATACTGGCTACACTCGCATTTGCCCATTTTTTCTCCATTTGGCTG
>JAOBYK010641665.1:0-10787 GCA_025434845.1 Phenganax subtilis | reverse complement strand
GCTTCCATTCTATATCAAGTTTAAAGGTTCTGATTTCCATTGCATTCAAAGTGACGTCATAAATATCGTTAATAATTACGTCATTTTTCACCAGATTTCCGCTGAGATTCAGTTCAGTCACGGCTAAAATGGTAAAATCTCGAAACAAGCCTTTCAGTTGAACAGTAATAGGTTTGGAGAGAACTTCATCTTCATTTATAGCGAACTGATGCTCTAAACGTAACAAAACAACATCGTAAAACTTCTCTAGTGTTAATAAGTGAACATTAACTGGAAGTGGCCGAGTCAAGGCTTGGTAACGAGAGCCAAAATTGTCTTCGTGTTTGAGGTGACCAAGGTAAGTGTGTCCGACTTGAAAATATTTCTCAACTTGGTTGTTAGATCCAGTAACAGTTCCATCAGAGAAAGCTAATAGCGGACGTAAAAAGTCTTCTTCACCAATACTACGATGTAATTTTGCTGAAGTTTTGACATGTTCAAGCAAAACTAGAAAACGACCGCGAACAATGAGCCCGCGACCATCTCGTCCAAGCTCGTTCAGCGGTTCACCACCCACAGTACCGTCATTATACAGCAACCTACGGTGAACCATGAACTCCAAGGAACCATCTCTTATACTAGAGCCGCCAACTGAGCGGTCTGTCATTACGGTCAGCTGAATTCCTGTGTTATCTACGATGTAAGCTCGACTATTCACTGGGTAGTAATTTCCAGCCACGGGTTCAGTGTCTAATATATAAGATGAAATGGAATTATTGCTTTGTGGCCGGCTGTACGAACGCACGCCTAGCTGAAACAGTGTATAAGCTAGAATTTAAACACTCCGTCACAGCTTGTGAATCTTTCAAATTCAATCGTGCTAAACCTATATAGTTAGATACAAAATTATTGTATCAAGTTTAAAATCTTTCAGTTTGGGTGTACGAGGAACATATGAATATTATTTCTATTTTGAGCTTATCAACCGCTTAGGCTAATCGTGCAACTATAGGTCGAGGACTGTTTTTCCATTCAACCGGGAATTTTTCTAACTTAGCGAAACAGTAACGCCTAATGAATGATCAGTGTAATCTAATAAGTTCTTTGAAAGTTTGCATGGTGAACAGCAAAATAGGTAATTATTTTTGTGAAAACATCACGCCGGATTCCTTATCAAAGCTTTTGATCCGTAAGCCCAAGGTCGTCATCATTTTTCCATAGACGATAATCCGGGCTTGCGGATCAAGAGTTTAATCCAGCAAATTACTAAACTTTGAATTACAGCACTAAAAATCGAAATTTCGTTGCTTTAAGGGCCATTTAATGGACTTTTAAAACATATCGACGGTAAATTACGATGTATTGAAGTAAGGCTTTGATACAACGTCTATTCTTTGCTTTGCAAGATCAGTTGCCATGACTTCTGTGTACACAGTCTAATCTCACCTTCATACGTCCACGTGGGACGATAATTACGTTTCCTTCTCTGCATTTCTCGTCCATTTGCGTCAGTGTAGAAAACACCATCCGTCTTCAAACTTGTATCGAATCTTGATATTACTTCCTTGCCAAGCTCACGGTGCATTTCAATTGGCCCAACAGTATATTCAAATTCTGCATACGGTTTATGGGCATATAACCGGACAATCTGGCTTACCCATGGATTAAAAACTTGTTGGACTTCTTGCACTAGATTGTTCTTCAATATTCTAATTTTTGCACGGTTTTCATGGCTTATATTAAAAGGTGTACTCAAGTTGGGCCTGAAGATGTAGGCATTAGATCCTTGGCCACTAATGTTGTTACCAACACTAGAATTATACCAGAAAAATTGTTGATCAACGGATACTCTGATTCGCGAGTCAACATTATCAAATTGAACAAGACGGCCATGTTGCGCTGAAAACGTCAAGCGAAGATGCTCGTTTTCAATAACATATTCATTTTCCGTATTTTTTGACCTAAATGTTTTTCTTTTGTACGGTCTCTTCCCAGGATTAAAAGTAGATTTCGTTTCGTTTGACGACGTGCGTACTTGATACACAGCCAAGCCAAGGGGTGGTAAATTCTCCGCAAGAAAAACCAACTCGTACGGAGCATTGCCAAGTGTACCTAGAAAATTTCAAGAACTGTCGATCCCGAAGCGTACGGATTACTACTGCAAACTATCCATATTGTACCCTTGTGGCATCACAATTCTGTTTCTTATAATAGACATTTCCGGAAATTATGTCACAGTTACATAAAGGTGAAGCTGAGGTTGTCCCCTCAGCCTGGCATCCATGTAGCTGTGGCGTCACTATCAGGTAGATACAATCACAGTGTGTCTGGTTTGCCGAAGCTTTGACAATACACTGAGTTTTACTGACCAGCATATTGGCCCCCAAGACCAAAAGGTAAAACACTCCAAAAGAGTGTACGTGATCAGAAATCACGTTATTTTTTTTCTGAGATTTTTTCATTTTTCTCTGTTGTGTTTTTCTGATTTTTCACGAGATCATTCCAAAATTTTCATTATTTTGTGATTTTTTCTCAGATTTTGTGATTCTTTTTTTCTAAAAATGTGCGTAAATCAAATCAGTGACTTGCTTCTCGATGTTGAAGTATTTTGCCAAGTTTTATAATTGACGATTATTTATGTACTTGAATAATTATATTAACCTAAAAATCTTGTCTGGACGGATGAAAGTCCGAATTTGCAAACTTTTCAAAAAAAATTATTCGTACAGAACGGAACCCAAACAACAGGTTAAAGTTGAAGTTGGAATTACCGTCAACCGAGCTTGGAAGGGAAGGGGAAAAAACTTTTTCAAAGAAGAGAAAAACAAAGTTGTTCGGACAGCAATACAAATACACTGTAATAAATACTGAATTCCAAACGTACAATTACACCAATACTCAAGGCTGGTTTCTGTATGGTCGTAATTGTCCTGTACGAAGGGTTACGATATCTATCAAATGCCAAAAAAATATATTATCTTGGCAGTAACTCTCACAGAATACATTCAAATTACCTGCAAAAAATTATGCTAATGGTAATTAGTTGGAAACTGTGGTAATTCGTCTGGGGCCGGTTGTTCAAAGCTGGGTTAGCGTTAAAACCTGGGTTAAAATTTAACCAGCTGTTTCTTTTGTGCATTTCTGTATGTCCATTTGTTTCAAAACTTTGCAAATAAAGGCTTCTTTGTACATAGATTAGCTTTGTGGAAAAATTTTTTCAAGTTAGTAAACAAGTGATCAAAAATTTTGCTTTAAACTTTTCGTTAACCCAGGGTTAACGCTAATCCAGCTTTGAACAACCGGCCCCTGTTCAGAAAGATCAAGAAAAAGATTGTGGCTCAGTCTTCATGCGCAACGACATGTAAACCACTTTGCTGCAATTTTTCTCGCGTTGACCGATGTGATAGAGTGGATAACTAGAGCTGCTCCCATCGGCTTGTTATAGTAATCGATTTGAAAAAATCGATTAAATCGATTTATTGTGTTTATAATTCAACGATATAGGACATTGACATACCAACGGTGGTTTGTAATTAACGTTTTTAAATGACCGAATATTTTTAGCCTATAGGCATCGACTCAACATGTTGAGTCCACGCGCATAACTGAGCTAGAATATTTCTAATCCGGACTGAAATTAATACATTCCCAGAACGTACAGTGTGGTGTTATATATTGTCCGATTATCCGATAACTCTTAGGCAAAATAGATTGTAAAAGCATAAGCGAATAATCGATTTATCGTGAGCAGCTCTATGGATAACTGGCGAATATACAAGGTCCAACAATTACCTCGAACATGTTTCGTCTCACTTGTTACTGGCTGTATTGCAAAACGAACTGGTTTACCATCTACACCATAAACCTTGACTTGATTACTGGACAGTGGAACGCGGGCGTATGAACTTACGTTCCTGGCAAGAGGGTTGTATGCGGTGACGACAAATGATCTGGCAGTTTCTGACCCAGGACATACACTGATGTTAAGATAGTCACAAAATGTGTACTCTGCATGAGCCACCATCTTGTTAAAAGCTGAGTTGATGAGCATCTAAAACATGGTAGGAGAATATTTTTCCTCTTGCTACAACCTCAGCTGGTCAGTTTCTCTTTCGTTTTATTCTTCTACGTTCGAAAGTGCTATGTTGAAGCAGGAAGACTTAAAACTGGCTTTGCTGGTTTGACTAGTTTCCATATGATCGTAACTGTTGTATACCCGAAGAATCACAATAGGGAGTTTTAGTTTCACGTTTACGGCAAACCGCTAACCTCAAACGGCACATTTTAATTCGTATTTGCGAGACAACTGTTGTAGCTTTCGAAAGATAAAAACTTGATGCATTAAATTAAACCATGAATTACTTATGGTTGTAAAACCTACCGTCAAATGCATTCTGAAGTGTGCCGTTTGAGGTTAGCGGTTTCCCCTAAACGTGAAACTAAAACTCCCTAATATCTCTTAAACGCCAAAATTTTCTTTCTCAGCAGTAAATGTTATAGATTTCACATTATCTACTAATAATTGCTTCGCTAAAACTTAGTTTGAAATTATTCTATATCAACTGAATACTAGTATTCCATGGGAATGTGGTTTGGTTTACATTGGAGAGACCGATGGAAATCTTTCAACACGTCTTAAAGAACATAAGACGAATTGCGAGAAAGCTTTAGTCGATAAGTTCGCCGTAGCTCAACACGCATGGACTTACGATCATCGCACAAACTGGAATAATGCCGTCAATTTGGCGAATGATAAATAAAATTTTCTCGTAAAATGAGAGAGTCTGTTGAAATATTCAAACATAAAACAATAGATCAAGAGGGAAAGCCACTAAATAGCACGTGGCGTGCTCTCTTCAATGTTTGCTAGTCAGACCCTTGTCTCGCAAGCGCGAGCAAACATATCACGACAATTGTGATATAAAAAGGACGAATAAATCTTTCAAGTTAGTTGCACTGATGAAAGTCCAGGTTAATGAACCAAAAGCTTTGTAATAATAACATACGTAGTGTACTCTCTAACTACGTAATATTCATTTGTTGTTTTTCGCCATGCAAAACTACAAGAATCTTATTCTATATCAGCTATTTAAGATGATCGTGACTACGTGAGCTACAAAATTAAGGTATATGAGAACTCATGGAGAACTTGGCTACATAGACTGCTCGCTTGCAAGTCTGCTGCTTTCCTGGAGCCTTCAAGTTAGAGAGGCCTACACTTTCTTTTTCGCGTTTCTAAACTACTGTATTTGTTTGGGTACAAGAGAGAAAACGCAAGTAGCCCCTTCTCACCCGCATCGCTACCACCCGCGTTTTTTCTGCTTCTAAACTGGCTACTTTTCTCGCCCATTCCCTAAAATAAGACCCCATATTAAAAGCTCCAGCAAAATCAGGTGCAATTTTAACTTACTGTACCTTACAATTTTCAGCGCCCATTGCCAGCCGTTTGGCGTAATCATACGCTACATGCTGTTTTTCCGTCCCAGTGACAGCATCATGATGTTGCGCCACCCCCATGGCGTCTCGCAAGGTTTCTGAACTGTAAATAGAGTCCTGCTGGCTGCTTAGGACTTCAAGCTGTTTGCAAATCTAATCCAGAAATACAGAGATAGATGGTTCACAAATATTTACTTCGCAGCAAGGACTGCATTGCTTAACTATTTAAACAATGTTTTTCTAATGATTACAACATGTATATTACCCTAGACTGCTTTCACAACAATCACTATTCTCCTAATTTATTCTTCCTACCCCATCCCATCAACTTTCCCTGTATAAACCCGAGTAACCAAAGAAAAGATAAGACTCTTGCCATAGTAGTTGATGGACTCTTTTCATATGAGAAACTTTAGGAACAGCTGACAATCAAACAAACCACCACATTGGTGAAAGGTGCTTGTCTGAGCGAATGCATCACTGCAGCCCCTATATATGCACACTTTTCTAATGTAGATTGACACCCCTCTAATATGGACATAGATCTATCCAATGCAGGCCCATCTCTAATCTAAACATCTCTTTAACGCAAAATCCTCTCTAATGCAAACATCTCTTCCAATGTGGACACAGCTCTTTAATGTGGAAACCTCTCCAATGCAAACACCTGCCATACCTCTTCGACAGGGGCATAGCCAGGGCCTGATTATGGGGGGGGGGACAATCGTGAACGTTTTATGGACGTATGAGACATGCTCCCTCAGGAAAATTTTCAGTTTTCAAAGTGAGATACTCCCCCTAAGAAATTTCTAGCTGGTTTTCAGCATTTTAAAATAAAGGTTCTTGAATGATTGGGGGGTGACCACCCCAACTTGCCCCCCTCCCTTAGCCACACTCTGTTCTTCATTGCAGACAACTGTCCATTGTACGACTACACAGTTGCCAAGTTGTGCTACAGCACTGAAGACTTACCTGCAGTAAATTATTATTTCTCCGTACATAGCCTTTTAATGCAGGTCTGCTGGTAAAATAACCAGACCAGTAACAGTGAGGACAGTTTGCATAAGGAAAGAAATCATCTGTCTTCAGTTTCACTTCAATGCCTCTTATAGCATTCAGATATTTTGATGGAGTTGAGTAGAAAGCGTTCACTCTACCATCCTAGGCAAATTATTTAAAGTCTGTTAATATAATTCACCCGAACCTAGTTTGCTAATTCAGTTACTATACATAGAACCATGCTCTATTTAAATATTTCACACAAATTTCTGACGTCAGCCTCCACTGACAATGGGAATCTCTTGCCCGTTAACAGGCAAAATGTTAGAGCCTCACCTTGTTAAGCACACCTTAGTGGCATTGTATAAAGTATAATACATAGTAGGGCGCATTGCATCTAAGAAAGTTTAACAAGAAACTTCGATTAGGAATTTAAAGATACCTTGTTTACATATTTAATCAATTTATCCAAATTCTTGAACCACATATTTGCATTTTGATAATTAAAATCATCTCCCATAGTCAGCATGATATGACCTGATTTGTAGTGCAATGCTTGTTCACATGACTCATTCACAAACAACTCCACTCGTTCTTTGACATTGTCATCAAATAATCTCTGATCATCCTGAATAGGCGGGTCATCACAACGGATATCAAAACAGAAACTGTTAGGTGGGCTGTAGTGACGGTATAGCACCCCAGTAAAGATCTCTGAGAGACGTCCAAGGCTTTTGCTACCTCGCCATAACAGCTCCATTTCCTGTTCTATAATTCGCTTTTTCCTGTCCGCATAGTCTATTCGAGCAAAGAAAAATCCTTCAAAAGACATTTGAGCAAATAAAGAAGCTTGTTCAGCTGAGTGTCCAAAAGTGTCTATATGCCATGCGACTCTTGGCCGAGCTTTGGAACCAAAGTGTTGATTGATAAATTGCAAGCCATGCGTCATTTGATCTATTATAGCATTATAATGAGTTGTGCCTTCATCATTCATACACCACCCTCCACTGGCAAACTCTAACTGCCCTCTATCGACTAATGCTTTCACTCTGTCTTGCATAGCTGGCTCTTGTTCCTCCCACCATCTTTTGAAGAAAGCCATTTCTACATAGATGAAATGCCTCAAAGGGTTAGCTTCCAAAGCAGGAATCAAGGCATCAAGTATGTATTGAACACCTGCCATTTGAATGCTGTTGTTAGCTCCATAATAATACTGATCCACTGTTTTGAGCCAGCCGACGTCATCGTGTGTATGAGGCACGAGATGAATTTGTAATAACTCATTTGCATTTCTTCCGGCAGATCTTCCATCACAAACAAAAGCATCTCCACAATGCAAAAAGAGAAAAAGCAGCAATATAATTCGATATGATACACCAGATGTACTCTTATGCATAGCGTACAACATTTCTCGTTCCGTACGTTTTATACAGTAATACGTCTAGTTCGCTTTTAATATGAAATGTTTTGCACTTTGCTGGAGCTGATTTTGAACTTTTTTTACGCCAAATTCGCCAATGATGAGCCCCCCACTCCCCCCTCCCCCGTTTACGCTAAAACGAAAAAAATTTGTGCAGATGTCCAATGTCAATGCGGTGAAGCTTCTTGATCACAATCTAGCCTCGAATCTTCGCTTTTTAAGAAAGGAAACCAATGTACCAGACTTCGTATTGTTATACATAATATGAATAAGTGCTGAAAGAAATGGAACTGAAAACAGATGATTTCTATGACTGCCGCCGCACTTGAAGTTGTTGGGCCCACTGGTTAGGCCATTGGGTGGCAATTCGCCTGTGTTCTACGTATAAAACAGTTTACTCTGTTTAACGCCAAACGATTTTGCTGGTCTGGAACACGGTGACGTTAACAAAAATTTACTGAAACTGCAAAAAGTCGATAAGTTTGTGGTTGCTTTATCTAAGGCCAGACGGCAGGGTTAAACTCGTGCCACTTGTAACCAATAAATTCAATGGATTAATTAGATTAAAGTGCGAGATACTCGAATAGTTTCGTATCAAAGACACTATTCGAATTGCAAACACACTGCTCATTTTCGTAGCCGAAAATGTTGTGAAATACAAGAAACTTAAAATACATAAAATTATATTATTTTAATTGTGAAAATCACATAAAAATTAATAATTTTTGACAAAGTTAATTATTTACCCATTGCCCGAAATAAATACATACAATAAAAAATCACCAGGAAAAATGGCTGGAAAATCATTGCAGTAAATAAAAATATTTTACAAAAATTAGGAATACGTAAGAATGATCAAATCTGTGATTCTATTGTGCGCATAATTCTTTAGGTGTTAAATTTCTTTCTTTAGCACAATATGCCAAGCAAAGTACTAAATAATTATGGATAATAAGCCCCATGTTGGTACTAGTCGTGAAAATATTTCTTTGATCTCGAGCCGAACCTAACCTGTTCCAACTCGTTCTAACCATTTCGATGTCGCAATTAGAAACATGAGCAAGATTTCTAAGGTCATTCAAATACATAACTGAAAAATTCTGGTAGTACACTGTTCAAAAATCTTGAAGGACGGATATTCTAGTTGAGATAAACTTTGTACAACCCACTATTCAGTTCTTCATACCTGTGGAAAAAGAAAATAAATTTAAAGAATAGGTACGCACAGCGTACTGTGGGTAACCGCGCATGCGCAGCGGCTTCCCGCAAAACAGAATTTAAAAAACTTGCCCCGTAATTATTGCGACCAATTTTACGAGCAATTTTCACAGCAATGTTTTTCATTTTGAAGGATGTGCTAGAGTGGAGCACCATATCCTTTAAAGTGAGAAAATATCGCTGCGAAAACCGCCAGTGGAAACGGGCTAATTGTTTTATTTGCTGCAGTATTTACGAAAAATGTGAAGAAATGGAACTATCATCGCCGTCATGTTAAGGCTATGAGAACACTTTCTGGCTTTGTTCATGTTCTTGCTATGAACATGAAGTTCGTCAGCATAACATGAAAATATAACGATAAAATGCTCACGCAACAGGATAGCAGCTTTATTAGGGAGCTTACGAAACAGCGATTTTGGGCGACGACGCCGTGACAAGAGTAACAATGCGCATGCGTTGCTTATTTCTGGCTGCTTCGCACCACCACGCCGCCGCTAGAAAAGCTCTTTTGATCGCGTCCTCAAATTTCAAAATGGCGGGAAAAGGAGTTATTTCGAAAACATACAATTTGACAATGTTTGAATATGTTTCTTTCAATTCTTACTATATTTTAACAAACTTAGATATAAATACATATTTTCTAGCTATTTAGCGAATGTTTCTGATCATTCAAACTGAATTTAGATGTGAAATTTGAAAAAACAAGGGTGTTGTGGCCGAAATTCGCGACGTCGGCGAATCCAGGTGGATTCGTAACATGAATTTGATTTAGGACGACGCTGGATTGCCATGGCGTCGTCGTCGTACAAAAAAGTTCGAATCGTAAGCTCACTATTTAGGTAGAGAGAACGTGCTGTGATATACTAACACGCACTGTATATACCTGTATCCATGGCGTCTAAGATATTCAATGACTGCAGGTTTAATACGTGGTATACCAGCACGACTTCGATTACCGCGACCTGTTATGACTTCAATGTATGATTTTAACTTCTTGTTTGGACTTCTGCGATCTAAAAGTAATAGTAGTGGAACGTAAATGTATGTTTAACTTACTTAGCGTTAAAGAGATTAATGACTCATTTCCACTCAGGAAAATGTCGCCAGAAGCCCAGAACAAGAACAGACTGAAAATTTTCTTCGTCGTTTGAGCTTCAGACTAGTGAAATCCACCTATAGTATGTGTAGTATACTACTTTGCATTCTACCTTTGCGTTTTTCCTCGAGCACATTATCCAATACCTCGATCGCTTCATTCACATGCAGTTCATGAAGATCTAACGTGTTAGTGAGGAGAAGATCATGATTTCTGAAAAAGAATGGCCAGATCATGCATGAAACATACTTCATACAAAAAATGTAGTACTGTGCCCAGCAGCGGAGATTCCCTTTTAGGAGGCGGGGCAAATGTATCTAGAGTCCGAATTTCCCTCAAATTTGGCTGTTTTGGGGGGTTTTCAGGTCCAAAAATTTCCCACGAATTGGCTATTTTACAAGAAGGTGGGGCATGGGGGGGCCATGTTTCACCGAAATTTCCGCCACTGATAATATTGAGAAGGAGACAGGCTTATTTTCTCGTGCGGGATTTGAATTTGTATCCCTGGGTTTCTATCTAGATGTTCCACCTACTGAGCTAGCGAGTCAAAAGAGACAAGCAGCGAGTTTTCCGAGCATGCTTCTGTAAAGCCCGTTCTCCACTACGCGAATTTGTTCGCGCGAAAGATAAATCTGGCAA
>JAOBYK010641554.1:0-10793 GCA_025434845.1 Phenganax subtilis | reverse complement strand
GTCCTGTGAGATTGATTCATTTAGATTCTGGTTGGATTGAGTCTTTTCCAAGTCTTGGTAAAGCTGGTAAATTCTTTAATATAAATCCTGGGAGTATTAAGGAAGCTTATGATCGTAATGTTAAATTATATATTCATGGAGATGCTTATAGAATCGAATTTCATGATCAAGATAAACATAAACCAGATCCGAAAGATTCTACTCCAAAGCCTAGGAATAGCAAGTCATTTAATACTTGGCAACCATTTTTGTTGACACATTCCTCTGTCCAATAGTAATAAGCACTTTCTTGAGAAAGTTTTCAAAAATTTTCTCAAGGTGAAAAAACCGTGCGCCTAGAGGAATTTAAACTATGTAGTCCACTTGCCTCGCGCTCGTCCTCGAGACTGTTGCTTGTAATAGTAATTTATACTGAGTTTATAAGAAGCATAATAATCTTTATGTAATTTAAATGTGTGTGAGTAGAGTATATTTGAATTTGTGTGAGAGTAGAGTTGCATTGTGTGTCTGAGTAGAGTATATTGTAGTAGAGAAAAAAGGGGGATTTTTGGACAAAACGAGTACCCATCAGACAAGTTTTATATGTTTTAAAATTATATTAGTTTTTGCTTTTTCTAGATCAAAACCTCTTAAAATGGCTAATTTCAGAGGTTATTTCAAAATTAAAAATGATCAATAAGTAAGAGATACTAATAGAAAAAAAAGTTGAAAAAGAAAAGTTAATGCTGAAACTGCTGTTTCAGACATGAAAAAGTCGGTAAAAAAAAGTGACCTTGAATAACCTTTATAAAAGTAGTTAGCCCATCACGCATGAGTGATTTTTTGATTGACAGGTTGGCATAGTCAAAAAGTAGTCTTAAATATCCTTTATAGAAGAAAAAAAGTTGATTTCTGGAACAAAATAAGACCCCCCCTTAAAAATCGTAATAGAAACTTATACTAATTTTTTGTCCTAAGTGCGCGTTTTTAGGTTCTCAAAAATTTGGGGGGTGGGGGGTCTTGGAAGAGTTATAAGTTTGAGCTTTGTAATAGTAATTTATACTTTAGCGCCATTTTGAATTTTGATAATGTCCTCTGAAATTAGCCATTTTTGGAGGTTTTGTCCTAGAAAAGTCAAAATTAATATAACTTTGTACATGAGAAACTTGAAGGGGGGGTACTCGTTTTGTTCAAAAATCCCCCTTTTCTCTCTACTTCCCAATGTGGATCTTTATCCTTTTTTAGTTCCTTTAGTAGGTCTTGTATTATGTTGATAAGTTTTAAGGAAAGGTTTTTTATTTCATCCTCTAAAATTTTTTCTCGACGAAAAGTTGATTTCTCACATTTATTTTAAGAAGAATAATGAGAAATATCACCATCAACACCACCATCCCAATAATATATACCTTGTGTTGTGTAAAATCCTTGATTGTTTCTTCAAAAGGTAATTCTGCTTTTTCACCTACTTTTTCTTTAAACACAAAAAAGAATTTTATCCAGATCCATATTCTTTGCAAAAAGTCAATAATTTTGTCAGGAATTAAAAACAAATTGTCCCAAATCGTGCTTAGAGAGTTTTCCAAAAACTCATCAAACTCTTCGGGATCTTTTTTTCCTTTATCTAAACCCCCCAAAAAGTCTTTAATTTTAATAGGAAATGATAACAAATAGCTTAAAAGATCCCTCATGATGTAAAAGACCATGTGGAGACTCGTTATGAAAAATTCTGGTAGATGACTCGTAGCAGTTATAAAATCCCAAATGTTATTTTTTAGAAATTCCAACACAGAAAAAACATTTTTATAAAGAAATTCCAACACAGAAAAAACATTTTTATAAAGAAATTCCAATACAAAATAGAACTTTTCAAAAATAAATTCCAACCCAGAAAAGACATTTTCAAAGATAAATTCCAACACAAAAAGACATTTTTTAAAGGACCAAAGAGCTCTTTTACTCTTTCCCAAAACTTTTCCCAGGTAAAGTCTGGATGATTAAAATAGGTCAAGTCTTTGTTTAACAAGTCTCTATTGGATTTATCAAAACTATTGTAAAAGTCTACAAGGGGTTGTATTAAAATATTATAAACCTTTTCCAAAGGTTTGAGGATCCATTCTTCAACTTTAAAAATAATTCACATGAGCCAAGACTCCTTTTCTACCCACATCGAGACTTGTACTATTTTTTCTTCCTCATCTTTTCCAAGTTCAAACCATGGTGTTTTCTTTTTTATTTCTGTTTTTATCAGGAGGTGAGCTATAGAAAATAATATAATCTATAAAAAGATAGGACAAAATCCCAACAAGAGTAGCTAAAATTGTTGTTAAGGGTTTGAAGATAATCCTTCTGGTTTCACTTTCTGTTCTATAAATTTGACTCATTTATTTAAGCACGATTAAGATTGCCATGATGAGACAAACTACCACCAAAAATAAGAGTAATGGAGAATTAACAAGCTTTTCATCCATTTTATTATAAAAACTGACTTCTAAGAAAATATTATTTTGTTAAGAGGCTTTCTTGGGGTTATAATGAATCAAAATCAATCCCATGAGTAGAATGAATAGTCCTAATAATTTTAAATTATGTGAAAAGTTTTTACTCATTTATTTAATAATGAACAAACAGTTTTCTTCTCTTATAAATTAAAACTTACACAACTACCCCAAACTACCTTTAGCAGATTTTCAGAAACAACATTCACCCCAGATTCCATCACAGATAAACGTTTCCTCAAGGGCTCGAATAACACCACCATACTCCCTGTGGCATCTTTCATTTGGGCTAAGATTTTCCTCCTATTTTGTAAAACCTTTTGGATATCTTTTATGACATTTTTACTTTGTCTTAAAATAGTCACAGTCATGCTTATCACTCCTGCCAAGAAACCAGCTAAACCCACGCCAATTTCAAATTTATTCATAAGCAACCATCTTTTAAATCTTTGTAGCTTGGTTAATTCGTCTCGATCGATATACTTCTCGAAAGCATCTCTCACCTGGATCAGCTTTAGCTTGGCATTATTTTGAAATCCTAGTTTTTCTTTATAAAGTTCTATGGTTTTTAAAACGGTTTCTATAAATTCTCTTCTTTTGGGATCGATTTCGTTTAAAAGTTTTCTTCTCCAGTAACTAGTATCCTTTCCAAGTTGATCTAGTTTTTCCTTGTTATTTTCTCCTTCGGGTTATAGAATTTGATTTATTTCTAGAGTCTCCTCAGAAGGAAAAACATGTTCATAAGCAGGATCTAGGAACAATTCCTCTATAAATTTTTGATTCTCCCGACCCATTTCTAAACTAAAGTTTTCCTTCACCTCGTTCACCAAGAGGTCTTCCTGGGCAGCTTCTTCTATCATGGTCTCTAGGGAGTCTTCTCTGGTTAAAGGTTCTGATTTTATTATTTCTTGAATTTCTCCTTTGGCCGTGTTTTTATACTCCCTCCTGGCATTCTCGGCCAAAAGGTTAAACTCATCCACAAACTTTTTTAAATCTGGATCTCGATCATAATCAAAATCAGGGCTGCCAGCTTTGCTGGCTCTTTTTTTATTATGGGTTGATTTCTAAAACTAGCTCCTCGTCTGTGAGGATTCTAAATTTATCTTAAAGTTTTCTGAATATTCCCCATCATTTTCATCCATGTCCAAGCCCATTAGATTTTTTAAAAACACTTTTTCGTAGAGAAGCTCTTTTTCTTCTTTACCAGGTCCTAAAAGTTCTCTTGGATTTATATTTAGGTTCACTGGGCTTTGTGCTCGAGCATCTTCCCAGGTGTGAGGATTACTTATTTCAGGACCATTTAATGCTTCAAAAACATCATCCTGCTCAAAATTGTGGTCCCAAAAAGTCGATTCTTCATTAACTTCTGTGGGGTCTTCAAACTTAAAATTATCTTTTTCATCCAACATTTTGTAGCCACTCGCTTTGCTCGTTTCCATTTATTTAAGTTCTTTTTTCACCTGAGACAATTCTGGTTCGTAAAATATTCCAAGAATAGTTTTTTCTTCTTCTGGGTCTTTTAACTCGTACATGATAGGGTCACCAAAATAAATCTCGCTAATTTCATAGACTTCATTACTAAAACTTTTTTCATAACCTTTCTTAAATGCTTTTTCGAGTTGTTCTCCATAGTATAAAACTCTAACTAAATCCCCGATACAATATTTTGGTTCTAGGTCATTTCTAGTTAAAAGATCATCCCCAAAAAGAATCAACCAAACCTGATCAGCATTTTCTTCATTTACCTTGGAAGGCTTCATTTTTATAGTTCTATGGTAGGAATTGTTACAATTTTCTACTAGGTCATCTAAGGCTTCTAACCAATAATTTGTATTATTTTTATGAAACCAATTCCACATGTGGGATTTTAAAGTTCTATTAAATCTTTCTACGATGGGTGCTTTTCTGCCTCTTCTCTCATATTTTAACTTTTCCCTAAAAACTTTATTGGGATATTTTTCCTTGATCATTTTTGGAGGAAAGTGTTTTTCACGTCCTGATTTTATAGCTTGTTCTGTGAAAAACCAATCGATATCTTTTTCTTGTAAAAGTTCATACACATCCTTATTATGAAATTCGTTTGCATCGTCAAACTGTACCACTTTTGGGTATCTCCCAAAACGATCGTAAAACTCTTCTAAGATTATTTTTAAGCCCTCTGAGGTTATCCATCCTTTTTTCTCCTTTATAGGAATAGCAAATGCAAATCTGGATAGTACCTCTATTCCAGTGATAAAAAATCCAAAATCTTTATTTCTTTTTTCATTCTTAAACTTGCTCATGTCTTCGAGATCTACCTGTAATTGCGGGGCTAAATTTTCCACAAAAGTCTTGGAGAAAGCGTTCTTTGAATGTCCATAAGTTCTAAATCTTTTCACAGCACGTTTATGTTTTGTAAATGTGTCCTGGGTTTTTAACTATTCTTTAATAAACTTTAGAGAAATTCTCACATCCTCTTGTTCCTTAAGCTTTTTGTATAACGCCTCTGCAGATCTAAAACCTCTTTTTGGATCGTAGTAAAGATCTCTCAAGAGCATTTCTTTTAACTTGTTTTCCATTTTATTTAAAAAAGCTCTAAAATAAATGAACAGATTCACGGTGTACCTGGAACACTCACAAAACACTATTGTTTTAAAAACTCCTTTAAAAACCAATTCTGACTCTTTTTTACATGTGAAAAATGTCAGCTTGTTTTGGCGTTATAAAAATATAATAAAAAATAAAAACGACAAAATCTTGATCTTATCTTTGAATACAGGGGTAAGAACGAAATTAACCTTGATCAAGGTTTTTGGAATTTCCCCCAGCTCAAGACAAAACTTTTAGAAGATAAGCTAGAACTAGAAAAAATACCACATTCTAACAAATGCAAGCTAACGAATGAAAATTCTTCCAAAATAAGCCTGGAAAGTTTTGGGACTCTGCTAGGATTCGAAAAGAACACCAAGCTAGATTCCAATCAAGAACTCACATCACCCCATGTGGTAAACCTCTAAGATGACCTTAGATTCTTAAACATCTCCTGTTGTCTCGTGGATGAGTATAAAAATATTTATCAGGGTGAGCCTTCTAACATAATTTCTTCTCTTTCTATAAGTAGTGAAATAAGTTTGAATGGAGGGGTAGAAAAGCACTTTGATCTGGATTCGAGGACTTTTTGAAAAATGGCACCTGGAATCTTTTACATTTTAGGGTGGGTTCTAATAAGGGTGATGATTTTAAAAATATGGTCAGTGTCTTGTTGGAATTTTATATTTCTTAAAATAAAAGATGGATCAAAAATAAAGTGAGCCTATGGCTCTTTACTACCATTTCTTGTATGATAAAAAATATGAAAAAGATCATGTGAAAAAGCTAATCAATAGTTTTTTTAAAGAAACCTCTAAAAAAGAGTTTTTAAAAAATACCAAAAGCTGATACTTCTTTTTTTTATTTTGATTATCAAATAAAAGAAATCCAACAAGAAAACCCCATGTATCCAGAACTAAATAAAAAAGTTTTAAAAATAACCCCTGTTACTTATTACAACACGCATCATGGTTATCATTATGCTGTAGGAACTTATGCTTTTAATCATAATCCAAAATGGCAAAAAGCTCTGGGAATTTCTGTGGGGGAGATTAAAAAAAAATAAGCCAAGACTGGACCTCCAAGATTTGGAATCATTATGGAACCGTTTCAAAATTAGTTCCAAAAGATAATAAAGACGATTTTACAAAAATTGACTTTTTTTGTGAATGAAAATGACTATTTTAAAAGTCAATTAAACGAAATCAATACAAAATATGACTATGACAAAAATCTCGATATGTTTGGAGACATTAGAAAAGAGTTCGATGATAACTATTTAGAGTAACCTTATTTTACGAGCTTATTTGCGGCCTATGTTATAAGTTATTTAGGATGTATGAGTTTAGAACACTTATCCAGTAATAGCCCAGCCATTATAAGTTCTATAGCTCATTATTATTTTTGCTATCATATAAAAAGATTTTAAACTCATCCTCAGAAATTAAAAACTTACATTAATAAAAATATTCTAAAACTCGTAAAAAAATATCCCCATTCGAGAAATTTCAAGACATCAAAAGCCCGATAAGCATGCCACAATGGCTGATTATATTGGAAGAGGTATTCGTGGTAATCTTAAGTTAGCACCTAGATTTCATCCTAAAAAGAGATATGATATAAAAGAATTAGAATATGATTGGACCTACAAGACCGTGAATAAATCTGATGATGACTGGAAATCTTTTATAAAAGCAGATTCCGATGGCTTAACAAAAATTGGTCAAAAATTACTGCAAGAAGCTGTGGAATCTTATGTTTGTTCTATTTTGGGAGTTCAGGCCAAGACCAAATGGAGTATCGTGGGTCAAGGAGCTAAATCTTTACAAACTCAAGACGTGTTTGCTAAGTTGGTTCAAGACACCATATTTACAGGATGACTCCACGGTACTCATTTCTAATATGAGAACGACTATAAAAAACACCAATGTTGTTTTGAATATGATGATTGGTCTGGGGATAATTTTAATTCCTTCTGATATGATTATCGTGAAGAATCCCATTCCAGGTTTTAATAACATTTTAACCATTGCTAATGTTAATATGAAATTTGGGGTAAACCAGAACATGAATAAAATGGTGAAAAAAGAATTTTAAAAAGTTACAAAAACTGAATCTAAAACTGAGTCTAAAACTGATTCTAAAACTGAATCTGGTTTAGTACTTAAGAGGAATAAGAAAACTCAAGAAATTGGTCTAGTACCTTACAATGATAACGCACGTGAAACAAGCCCCAATTATTTTTATGGATTATTGGGGATCGTTTTGGATTAATCTTTATCTAAATAAACGGGAAACTGCGATCAAAAACATACCACAGAAACCTGGGTAGAAAACCCAGAAAAACCTGGAGAAGTTATAAAAGAAGTCACCATTTCTACATCTTGTAAATGTTTTGGAAACGTAGGAAGAAATGGTCAAAGAATTAAAATTGGCGTGGAAACCTTGTTTGAAACCAAATCCATGAGCGAAGGGAAGAAAATTAAAGAATCTTCTTCTTAAATAAAATGACATTGTATTTTGGATACGAAAAAGAGAACCTTGTTGTTGATTCTAAGTTAAAACTCCTAGAAGAAAATTTTAATAGACTTGGGACCATATCCACTAATCTCACAAGATATATGGGGGTATTAAAAACAAAAGTAGATAAGATAGAGGTGGATGTTAATAATGCAGAAGTAGAAATTACTAATAATATTAAGAAAATAGAAGCAGGTAAAAAAACAACTCGAGATCAAAAATCAGATATTGATGTTAATAATACTACCATCTTGTGAAATCGTAAGCTCATTGTAGCTTATAAAGATAGGTTTGAGAATCTAAAAAATATTTTACCAAAATCCTCTATTTGTTTTCATTATAGAACCTTAACCTCAAACACAAAAATAAGTCCTTCTAGTCCAACTAGAGGGCATCCACCGGAGAGTCTAATCGTATCTCTGGTGAGTTTCGACAATGTTGTAGTTCATCTAATACATCACGTGTTTGACAATGATCAACCTCTTTTAAGTATTATGTTGAAATATATTATTTGTATAGTACAAAAAAGTGGTAACATTGTAGAGGATGATGTTTTAGAAACGATGTTACAAAATCCAGGCATAGCAGAAAGACAACATTTATTTTTAATCAATCATAGTTTTAGAATCAATGATCATCTTAAGGGAATAAACACTGATTCTATTTTAGGATTTTATATTAAGATATTTCGTCCTAACTTAAATAGTTTAAACAACAAATCTAATTTGTTTTTATATTGTCTTTAAATAAATGAGTGCAGAGAATGTCCCAGATCCAGTTCCAGTTTTAGAATCCATTCCAGAAGAAGCTCCAAGCCCAGAAAAAATTCCAGATCCAGTTCCTTCTAAAAATAAAAGAATGAAAAACTCAAACAAAGTGAGACCAAAGCCTACGAAAACAAACCGAAATGAAAAAAAAAACTGTCCGAAATTTCTGAAAAGACAAAAGCTGCTAAAAAGAAGTTTTTCAAGATCAAGAAAACATGAGCGAAGCGGACACAGAGTCTGGTTTTTTAGATCCTCATAAAAAAAAGATTTATCTTTTGATGGGTGTGCTGGTGGTGATTTTCTTTTTGTATGAGGTACTTAATAAAAATAATTCATCTATAAAAAATAATAATGTTCCAGAAGATGATACAAAGAGTGTTGAAAAAGAACCTGAGAGCAAAGCTTTAGATCATTTTGATTAGAGCAAGTGAAACGAGCCCACGAAGAGCAAAATGTGTAATTATAAAAAATTACACATTTTTTTTCCTATTATAAATAAACGAATTACGAAGCTGTAAAAAAACGAGTCGTAAATCATCTAGTAGAATCTGTAATAAGTTCCGGAATGGCTGCTGGATTAAGGGTAGGAATTAATAAGCTTACTGGGGAAACTTTACTTTCCATCAAAAGTTTTAAAGATCTTTTTGAACTGATTTTAGTCACGTTTTTAACCACAATTCTCACTGAGAATATAAAAATGACTAGTTATTATAAAAAAATGGATCCAGAAAACAAAGCATAGGAGAAAATAAAAGAATACAAATAAAATGGCTACCATGATTGCAGGTGGACTCCTTAATGCTCTTGCCTTTGCAGGAGCAGGGTTTTTGTTTAGGAAACTCAACCACAATGGATATCAAGACGAAATGAGAAGACACAATTTAGCCATGGAGAAGCTCGCTTTAGATAAAGAAAAATGGTTTGAAAGAGAAACTGAAAGAAAAGATAAATTATTACGTTATCATTTAGATTTAGCCGAGGCATATAAAGATATAGCAGAAACGAATAAGGCTTTGGTTCTTTTTAAAAAAGTTCAAACTCAGGAAAAGGCAAAAGATCTAGAACCGAGATTAGAACACTATTATAGTCCTGGAGAAGTAATGAGTGGTTATATCAAACTTGTAAAGAATGGCATGGTGATCATGACAAGTGTGAGTGTTGGAAAATTATTAAGTTTATTGGTTTAACTCACTTACGCTCGTCTTTACTGTATAACTAACTCTAAAGTTATACATTTTTTTACTCTAATAATTTATCTCTTATTTTCTTATAATTCTCGAACAATTTTTCTTCACGATTGTCAAGACGAACTGTGGAGAGTTCTATTCTATACTGAGTTAATTTTATTCTCTTCAAACGAGTTTTTAGGTTAGACCTCTTGGGCTTCTTTTTTATAGTGCCTTGGGTAAACGAAAAATCAAACGTTTGATTTTGATAAGAAAGAGGCATAGCCTCTCTCTCCATGTTTAGGATTCTCCTTTTGGTAAAACAAACCTTACAAATTTCCTCATTTTTATATTCTAATAAGTTTTTATGATTACAAGCTTTACAAGGTGAAAGGAGTGCTTTTCTTTCTGCTTTCTCCTCTAGGTATTGTCTTCTTTTATAAGCTTTATAACGAGCTCTTTAAGTTAAATACCGAAAGAGGTAATGGTTTTTGCATTTTTATATTGAGGGTTTTTTAATATAAGTCATTTTTAAAAACATCCAGCCTTTAGTGCCCATCATTTTGGACTTTCTACCGTCATTATTACTCAACAGCTCAATTCTATCGCCAAGCCTTTTAGAGACAACATCAGTAAACTGGTCACGTTTTATAATCCTAATAAGAGGGATATGGCTGAGGTTTTTGAGGGGTTTTTGGGGAGTGTGGGGAAGCAAGAAAAGGAAAAAATTGTAGAAGAACTGAGAACGAGGAAATGGAATAAACTAATAGTGAGTTTGAGATTTCCTTATGGGTATTGGGTGGAATAAGCGAGCGAAGCGAGCACGAATGAAAGAAGCAAGCAAAGCGAGTGAGTGGGGTCCTTAGATTATAATGTTAATATAATATTATCATCTTTTTATTACGAAAAGAGTCGATAAAAATTGTCTTTTTGGTGAAAGAAGCTCGTAATAGTAGCTTCTAGTAAATGTTCCTGAAACCTTAAAATTTATGTTTGAAAAGGAGAATTTTGGGTAAATTCAATATGGCAGCAAAGTATAAAATACTATTACAAAAATTTCTGCCCCTCTAGTTTTTGGGTGAGATTTTTATAGTAGTATAAGATACTATTATGAAAAACATTAAAGAGAAAAAAATTTGATTTTTCTTAAAGGTAGTTTTTTTTATGATTAGGAGAGGTTTACAATAGTAACTTATACTAATGGGTGTGAATCTGGGCTGGATCTGGGCGTGGGAAAATTGAGGGGGAGGGGGTAGAAACGAGGGGCAGAACTGTCACTACGCATGCTACTTATATAT
>JAOBYK010641332.1:0-10795 GCA_025434845.1 Phenganax subtilis | reverse complement strand
ATATATTTGCTATTTATATTTAGCTGTTTCTATTTCCAGTGTATGGCATCAACGAATGCAAGTTGCATACTCACAACTGCCATAAAAATGCCAAGTGTGTAGACAAACGATTCAAATTTTCATGTACCTGTTTGCCTGGCTTTGTTGGAGATGGGATAGACTGTGAAGGTATGCTCAAGCGAGCGTGCCCGCGAATGAGCACCCACCAACCAATTCTATACTAACAGCTATTATGATCTATGGTTTTATTTCGAAACGTCTGCGGTCTTTTGAAGCTTAGCTGTATAGTGTTAAAATAAAAGCTTCTATAAGCTAACCACTGCGCTGGTATGTACTAAAAAGCATACGTTTTGTTAGATGTGAATGAATGCAACACATTGGGTTGTCCATTTCATTCGGAATGTAAAAACACTGAAGGATCTTATACGTGTGCTTGTGAAAAAGGATATCTCAGAGTCAAAGATAGATGTGAAGGTATGTTTTACGTTGAAGCAACCATGCTCACGTAACTCTGTGAGTAGGCTATGCCAGGAGCCAATCGTACGAAAGTTGGATAATGCTATCCATTGCATGGATACTGAAGTTTCAACGTCCATATAATTGGACAAAAAAATGGCGAAATTTTCATTTTGGTCGATGATATAAATATTGGAAATTTTGATTTGTCGATATCAGTTGTAATTTATGTTGTAACGATTAATGGAAAATTTCAAGAAGCCTACGAAAAATCACTTTTCGGCGGATCGCGCTGTCCACATTTCGATCAACGGTCCCAGAGCTTTAGATTTAGAATGCATGGTTGTTGTTGTAGAGCGGGGTTTCACTTGGGGAAACTCGAAATATATATATAGAATTTCATATATATTATGTGTAGACATCGATGAATGTCGCGCCGGTACAGCTAAGTGTGAGAAAAATGCAATATGTAAGAATGTTGCTGGAAACTACAAGTGTGAATGCAAAGCAGGGTATAATGGTTATAATGGAAAGAACTGTTTTAAAAAAGGTAAGTCTTGAATAAAACCTCGAGGATGACGCTGAGATCAAGAATTATTCATACCATAATTTTTTCCAACTACTAGTAGCTCAAAAACAAATACTTATACCCGTTAGCGAGGCGAAACTTATACCTGTTCACATAGCGAAACGTTATCCCACTTACTGGGGGAAGTTTTCGCCACTCACGTCTACGCTCGTCATTTTGTTAAATTACATGTTGAAAAGTTGCTGACTAAACAGAAAATTATCCCGGTAGGCGGGAAAATTGCGTTCGTATGGGGAGATTTTTATCCCGCTAACCGAGATTTCGCCTTTCAACTAGCGGGATCTCGGTAAGCGGGATAACTTATCGTCTCATATGAACTCAATCTGATTATTTCGTTCTGTTTATTAATGAGGCGAGATCTCGCTTGCAAATGCAAATTGTCCTCGCCGACCGAGATAAATTTGGCGGTTAATCTACCCAAAAGTTTCTCTTAATTTTGTTTCATTTTGCTTCATGAATTGATTATGTATTTTGTATAGGTAATAGTATGGTTTCGAGTGAAATTTGGAAAAAACATGCACGAGTGAGTTTTTCGAGGACTATCAAAATTCCTCGAGTCCGTACGACGAGTGTAATTTGAAGTCTTTGAAAAACTGACGAGTGTATGTTTTTCCAAATTTGCACGAGAAAGTGTACCATTACTTTTGAATAATATATATGAAAAAATTCATCGTGATGGTTTAACTCTTTGGTAACTGCACAATGCTTTGGGAAAGGACGAGCACGAAAAACAGTTTTGTGAACTTTTTTTCAGTTAAAAATATTTTTTGAACAGATTTAAGAAAATCTTGAAAAATTGCACTGAAGTTCTTTTATGCCACTGTATCTCAAAAAAATTGCACTGCTCTTTGCTAATCAAAATCGAGAATTTTTTTCTTGTGTGTTATTAAAAAGGTGAATGTATTTGTTGAATGTTTGGGGTGATTGTTGATTATTGAATTACAGTTTTAAAAACATGCGGCAGTCAGCCCAGTCCTTGTACTGGACGAATGGAAATCTGTATTGACGGCAATCGTCCTGGGCAATACCAATGCAAATGTCCACTAGGGTATGCAAAGAAACATGGACAAAGACATTGCACAGGTATTTTTCTCTATCAAGGACTAGTTGTTCTCGAAACTTGATGATATTTTTTACACGGAATTGGTTAAACAGATGGTTTTAATCTTATTGGTACTATGCTGATATCTTTTATCCTGTGGGTTGTCAGAAAGAGTTTACGTTGAATTGATTCTAATCCACTCCTGGGAGTGAATTAAATTTGATTCAGTCATATGTAGGACTGTTGATTAATCTTATTGCTTTTTTCGGTAGTATTTTTACATTCTCCATAAATTCTCACATCTCTTTGTTTGGTCTGTTGTTTTTGCTATAGACATTGATGAATGCAGAGTTAAAAGCGCTCCTTGTGACCCAAGCGCAGAATGCATGAATACGGACGGCTCCTATCGCTGCATTTGCCCTCGGGGATTTGAGACTCATAAGCAACAGTGCATTGGTTAGTACTTCTTACCGATAGCTTTGCATTTTAGTGCAAGTACGACTTTGACTACAAGATATCAGAGAGCTTTAGATTTGACTACAAGGCGCGAGTAGGACTACTATTTGGATATAAGAGAGTTTCCGATTTCATGTGCAATCAATGCAGTGAGGTTGCACCGCGAAAGAACTTGCGTTTTATCTCAATTACCCCCACCCACTTCATATACGAGACTTTGCGTAAAGGCTGGTTTACACTATCAAAGTTTCTGTGATCAAAGTAGGAATTTTTCACAGGGAAATTCTACGTTTGGAAAAATTTGGAAGAAATATCAGAGTGAAGTAATTCAGTGTTGAGCACTGTATTAGTTCCCTTAAATATTTTTAGCAAATCCTTGAAAACTCAGGATTTACCAATCGGAAATTTCCACTTTGATCACAGAAACTTTGACAGTGTAAACCGGGCCAAAGGGTTAGACAAAAAGATTTGGGTAAATGTTTGAGCTGTAATGGGCACTCGTTAATATTTTCTTTAGCTAAAGGGTTTTGATAGTGGATTAAAGCCATGCGCTATTCAAAATTAAGGATGCTTTTCACTTAAGAGTTTAATGTATTATAATATAACACCTATCTTACTATCTTATAACCAACGGCAAGAAGTATTGTATGAAATTTTGGATTTTAAATAATTACTTGTCTATCTGTTCGTGTACTTTTAAAAAGTATAAAACTTCGAAGGTTTTTAAAACTTTTACGTGTGTGTACGAGGAGAGCAGTCTTTAACCACAGTTTTTCTTTTATCTTCAGATATTGATGAATGTGTGAATCGTGAGGACAACTGCCATCGTGATGCGATGTGTATCAACAGCGCAGGCGGTTATTCGTGTATCTGCAAGCCTGGCTACAGAGAGTACAATGAAGGAAGATTGTGCCTTATAAAAAAGAACACCAAAATTATTAAGCGCAAGAGTGACGACGATGACGAAAGCAGTGACAAAAAGAAGAAGGTCAAAATCACAGGCAAGTGGTATATGCGGGTTGCTGCAAACGATCTTTTCTTACGTCGTTTTCTGACGACATACTTTAAACTTATTAAGACTACGTTCACACTATGCCGAAATGAAATAATAACGTAACGATCCTCATCTGTTCACACTATTCCGGCTAGAATTTCGATACGGTTTCGTTAGCGTTCACACTTGCCAAAATTTTAGTGCAAATCCTTACTAAAAGCTCAACATCAGCAGATGAACCAAGTTTGCCATATTTGTTTTCGAAGTTGTGTTCCAAAACAACTCTGAGTACCTAAGCGTCAAATTTAGATGGAACCGGTGTTCTCACAATGCCGCAAAGCGTTCTGTTTTCATCTCGCTCCGTTTGGAAAGCGTGCTCAAATCGTAACGGCAAAAGTCACGCGTTCACTCAATTTTGCACCGGCATAATGTGAACGCGACTGTCAATTGTGACTTTTTTGTGCCGTTGTCGAACTGTACCGGCATAGTGTGAACGTAGTCTAAAACATTTCTTATTATCTGAGAGTGACTTTGGGGGGCACATGCATCGATATGAAATGTTTGGAAGAAATGTTGGACGATTTGGGAGACTATTTTGAGCGCTCGAAAAATTCAATGGACCATCATTAGTAATGATGCGAAATTGTCAAAGTTTTAAACCTGTTTTCATGCTTTGGAAATAACTTTCTTGGCCAATTATGTAATAGTTCAAGCACGAGTAGGAGGACGTACTCCGATTTCCAAACGCCGAGAGGAGTTGAAAATACGAGACGAAGCCGAGTATTTCTTAACGAACTTCGAGGCGTTTGGAAATCGGAGGAAGTCTTCCTTACGAGTGCTTGAACTTACTTCAAAAACTCAGGCGTATTTTGCGAGAAAATCAATGTGAAAGTTGACTTAATTTATGTAATTTCTTCCTCTGATTTCCAAACTTCCTCCACGGTACTGATTTTCTTTGGTTTTTTTTCATGAATTAATAATGAGCTTTTGAAACCTACTTGAAGTATCTGGGAGAAATTTGGAACAAAATTTGACAATTTAAATATTTCATGAAAATACAAGGGGGGAAAATTTTCAAGTTTTTAAATATCACAAAAGCTTGTAAATTTTCAAAGTGAATCGACTTGCACGAACTTTTTTGGTTCTAACAGAAGGATAACGCTTCTTAGATATCGAAAAGACAAAAATTAGAGTGTCACGAACTAAAAGTTGAACCATTAATTGTCAAAGGAAAACGACAGAGGGACACTTATGAGTTTGAAGCCAAAACTTAAAATTTTCAAAATCTTTAGCACAAGTTTTTAAGACCTGAAAACGACTTTTTTGTGCAAGTATATCGATTCATAATGCCTGAGGGGAATTTGGGACTATCTAGATGACAATTAAAGTTTTGAAAATTTTGATGAAAAAGTATAAGATGGAAAAATTTTCAAGTTTTTAAATATCACAAAAGCTTGAAATATTTCGTAGTTTATCGGTTTACATCAACTATTATTTGGGATTAATAGAAGTTAATGCGCGGTGCAGATGGTCAAAAAACAAAATTTAAAGTGTCGCGAATTGAAATTTCAAAAAATTTGTATAAAAAGCAGAAAAGAAGCCCCAATAATTTACAAGGTAAAGCCAACCAAAAGGGTAAATTTTCAAAATTAAAAAAAAACTACGTATTTGTGATTTGAGAATGACTTTATTGGGCAAATATTTCAATGGAACTCGGGGAGAAATTTGAGGGCATTTGGTGTACAGCGTGGAATATTCGAGAAACGTAGCATTTTGCAATCTGTACAGTTCTACATTCTTATAGAAGAAGAAAATCCATGGGAAGAGATTTCTCAAACAGGTTATGCTGGTGTCGTTGCAGTCGTTCTTTCCATTTCTGCGATTGCTTTCATTGTTTACGCCTGGTAATGTGACATACTGTATTTACCTTCACCAGGTGGAGGGTGGTTAGCATTTAGTCGCTTCTCGTCTGTCTGTTAAGTTCTCATCTTTGCTTCTATATTCATCTACTGTGTATCTATTCTGTCTGCCTTCTTTGTCTGTCCGTCTGTCTGTGTGTCTCTTGTTTATTCGTTTGTTTGCTTGTCTACTTGCTTGTTTGTCTGTGTGTATTTCTGTTCATTTTTTGTCTCTTTGTAAGCAAAGTATCTCTGCAAACAATTAATATATTTTTACGAAGGTTTACAGGTGCGATGAGGGAGAATTAGGCTGAAACTTGCCCTATTTTTCCCTTTTACAGCGGTCGACATCGAAAGAAACGTAAAGCAAAATACGAACGAGAGATGCTGTATAAGAATTACATGTACCCTGAATATGTGATGGAAAACAAGTATAACTAATTAAATATGAAGCTACTGTGAATTTCCCATGTTTAGTTTAAAGGACTGAGATATGTCGTCTTATAGACGTTAAAGCCTTTTTCTATAATATAGACCCTTTTTTGTTTTAGAATTACAAATTATGAAACTGGGCTGTCTCTTTGGTCGGAGACCGATGATGATCATATATGAAGTAATTGTGATCTCTATATTCTTTCTTGCTCTGGTTTACAGTACAGCGAAAAATAAAGCAGTCAATATATTAAAAATGTGTTGTGTGCCTCTTACCATATTTTAGTCTTTAAAGGAACTTGTTTAAACCAATTTTTTGTGATTGGCGTGGCAGCAGTGGCGGATTACCCATAAGGCTGAGTAGCCTGAAGCCTACAGGCCCGTGCTTTCGAGAGGCCCGTAATTTTTGGATATCGCTTATTTTGAAGCTGATACTCAGTTAAGCCATGTAAAATTCGTGAAAAAATTATACAATATGTATTATAATTGGCGAAACGGCACTAGGCCTGAATTGAGTTACACTTTTCGTGGCCCCGAGTGCATGGGAGAGGCCAATATATTAATTACATGGTAAGTAGTTCGGCGAATTTAAGGCCCGTGCATTTTGGTAAGCCTAAAGCCCCGGGGCCTGGTAATCCGCCACTGCGTGGCAGTAATATTTGATAAAGTCTTGTGTTAAAACGCTGGTTCTTCAGGTTTAAAGGTGCATTTACACAGGCGATTTTTGCTGCGATTTTTCTCGTGTTGAACGATGTGACAGAGTGCATAACTGGCGAATATAATTGATCCAACAATTTAGCTAATGCACTCGCCAGTCAATTTACTCGATCACATATGCCAAGAGAAGAAAAATCGCGACAAAAATCGCCCGTGCGGTGAACCCACCACAAAAGATTATTTAAAAAGTTTATCATAGGAAATTGTTTGCGATTATGACGCCCTTTTGTAAAGGAAAAACATGCGTATCGTGCACACGAGCAAGTGAACTTGTCAAGAAACTTTTCAAAGAAAATTTCTTCGTGTACGTAAAAGGTGGCGACGTCTTGATTATACCAGAATTCTTTTCGAAGATAGCTCGTTAGAGTGTGCATTTTTAAACATGGGGTCTAGCTGTGGATTCGTTACAGCACATGTTTTAGAATGCATGCTGGCCAAAGAGCAAAAGGACTGCAGTGGAAAAAGACATTACTGCCAATTAAGAAGCTAAGTATTTTCGTGACGTCACTAATTTTTAGATCAACCATCTCGATTGGACAACACGAGAAAAAGCATGCTTTCATGTCTGCGATACGATTAGTTCTTGGGACGAGCTTTCTGCTGCTCTCTTTGTCTGCACCCACCAAGCAGCCCTTTACCCTAAAAGGATGTGCAAAGAAGAGTGCTACAACTTTCGACTGCAGAGGTTTGAGCTTACGGGATATTCCATATGACGTTTTTGACGATCCATATTCTGCAGTGTGAGTATCTTGTACATTTTATTGTTCCAAGCTTGTGACCTAATTGATACAGCGGATCACAACTATGTTAAGGCAGAATTCTTCTAAGCGGAATCTTCCGTTCGAAGCAACAACTAACAAATTGTATGAATATTGGTTTGAGGATACACCACGTATGTTTAATATTGCAAAGCTTTCGGTTCTAGTGCAACTGAAGATAGTGCACTGATGAAGGCCCGGGTGAAAAGATCAAAGCTTTGCTCCCAATACATTTGTTGTTTTATCCTCTACCTACTATTCATTACGCCGCTGACTGCCCAAATAATATATTACATTAGCAACGCTGCGTGGGCTTGCAGGCTCATCGTTTTTAATATAATATATACTTTTTAGTGGTCAGGGGCGTGAGGTGCTGCTAAAGTGCTAGCCCAACATATTGTTCTTATCGTCACAAAGAACAATACTGGATCTTATTGACTAACAAATTCTTCCGTTTCTCGTGAACTTTGTAGTCGACTCTTCAACTGCATACTGCTCAATTGTTTATATTTCATTTTATAGTTACCTTAGTGAGAATCCGTACGCATGCAACTGCAACTTGGAGTGGTTCACAAAAGAGCCGATTGAGAACAGGAACAGAATTATGGATCTGAAGTTGATGAAATGTGCGACGCCTTTCTATACAAGAGGAAAACTAATCTATAAAATGAAACCACACGATCTATGCTTCATACGTAAGAATAACTCTGTTACGTTTGCAACATCATTAGCAGAAATATCACAACGACATTTCATAATAATCTAAGGCCTGGTTTACACTGCCAGAGTTTCTGTGATTAAAGTGGAAATCTCGAATATAGGTAAATTACAAGTTTTCAAGGATTTGTTAAAAGTATTTAAGGGAACTAATACAGTGCTCAACATTGAACTGCTTCACTCTGATATTTCTTCCAACTTTTTCAGAACGTAAAATTTCTGTGTGAAAAATTCCTACTTTGATCACAGAAACTCTGATAGAGTAAATCGGCTTTTATGGTGTTTTGTGTTATGGAGAAGGGCATTGGAGTTTTTATCTACTTGCTTGCTTGCTCGTTCAACCATTGAAAGGCGCCACTTCTCACTTAGATATACGCGCTTGTTATATGGTTCAAAGTATACACAGCATTTGATATTCTTCTATTTGCATTCCTTTAGCGGAGTTTAAAATGAAAGACTATTGTGAAAAACGCGATGGAATATGGATGTGTCCAGAATCAAAGAAAATGAATCGTGTACCAGTTGATGTTTTTGAAGTCAAGGAAAAAGTGTAAGGGCGTGTATATTTGTGTTAGCCAGTTTCGAAACTGATAAAAACAGGTGCCAAATGTTTAAAAAATGTCAAATTCCACTAAGAAACTGGAGTTAGGGTATAATTTGCAGATACTTGACTGGAGAGTTTAAATGCGATTGTGTCACGGTTTGGTTCTTGAGGCGTTTGAAATCTAAAGAGAACCAAGATCATTTCACAGAGTATGATGGAATATATTGCTCTACTAATTATTTTATTAAACATCGAGCTCCAATCGTTGACTTCGCTGAAAACGATATTTGCCCATTGGAAGGTAAAAAAATGTTATATTTTTTCAGAAATAATAATTATAGAAATTGTCAAGTACAAAATATCTGATCAAAGTGCGTCCATTTTGAGATCACACCGTGTAACTTGGGCTTATACCATTTTTGTATATCTCATTTGTAGTTTGTGATCAAGATTTTAGTATTTTAAAGAAGAGTACTAATAGATCAATTGTAAATTGGGGCTACGGTGCTGTAGTCGTTGGAACGAGCTCGCATGGTGTCGAATAGTAGACTGATTGCTAAGAAAATGTGCATGCCTATATTTTCTCTCAACAGGGTCGATTCTCTGCCAAAACGCACGTAATCTATGCCCCTCGACTGGAAAATGCGAGGTGGTTGGAGGGTCAGCAAAATGTGTTGGTAAGTTACTAGCTATTCAATTTTGTACCGCGCTAGTTTATTTTTTAAAGAAAATTTTGACCGAGGAATTTATTTGACAACTTTCAATAGGCTTTCGTGAGTTTTGCTCATAGAAATAATAAACATAGAATGCGTGCTGATGACGAATCGTGTGTCCACTTTTTCACCGTGCGTGCCCTTTTGAATGCACCATTTTGAATTTTGGATTAAAGTAACTTTTGTCAACCGATTTACAATTTATAAAATACAAACAAAATGTGTTCAAACAAAACTCGAAAGCCTCGCTCCTCGTACAAAATTCCCGAAACCGTGCGAAATTCTTTATTGCAAGAGTGTCGACCAAATGAAAATGCCCTTTTGGATCAACCATTTTGTTGAGACAGAGTTTTGACTGATGCGAGATAGGGAGAACGCATTCTGTGTTTATTATATCTATGGTTTTGCTGTACACATTTTAGACATTAACGAGTGCAACAACGTAAAGTGTGGAACAAATGAAGTATGCGAGAATCGGAATCCAGGATTTGAGTGCGTCTGTGAGAAAGGATATTTTTTTAGTGCAAACAAGGACAGATGCATCAAAGAAATAAGTACGTATTGTTTAAAACACGATATGACTCTAGTCACTGCATGTAAGCATGGCTTGAAAATATAACCGAAGCATTCCTTGTATCTTGTTCTTGTTTATGCGAACGTGTACGCGGTAAAGACATACAAGTATTGGGGTTTTAGCGAAGGAAACATATTTATTAGACCTATATTCAAATGTGTGTTTTGATCCGCATTGCCATTTTTCACGTTCGAAACATTGAATTTCACATTATGTTTTTACTTCTTTATTAAAAAGCTGATCCATGCCTGAATCACAATTGCCTTTCTACTGAAAAATGCGAATATTTTACATTGGCAATTCCTGGAAAAGAGGACCAGGTGTACCAAACGTGTGTTGGTAAGTTTTTGTCAGTTGCAATATACGCACTGTAGGTCGTCAATTCTGTCCTTGATGATATAACGAAGCGCTTCAGTTACTTGTTATCTGTATTCAAACACAAAACTCTCGAAGGTAAATTACAAGGTTCTTCTCCAAAATATCGCTCACGTGGTTTTCCTCTCTTACGTCACAAGACAAATACTTAAATAATATACTTTAAAACGACACTTCTTCACAATGACTGAAAATAGTGTAAATAATTATATCTGCCAAAATGTCTTGTTAACTCATTAAGCGGCGATTCAGCACTAACAGGGGCGAAAGTAGCCTCTTTTTGTTAGAAGGGGGTGTCGGGTAAAATTGCCCTGTCAAAGCTATAATGCCCTGTGGGGTTAGTAGGGATGCAAATGCATTTGAATGATGCACTCTCACTACAAATTCCAAGCATACAGAGTTTCAAGTCTTTGCATTACAATTTTGTTGCCCTGCATGACTCTTCGATTGCCCTGCCAATCGATGCTTTCTCAATATTGGGGGGGGGGGTGTCACACTCCCCCCTACCCCCCCCCCCCCCCCCCCCCCCC
>JAOBYK010641221.1:0-10797 GCA_025434845.1 Phenganax subtilis | reverse complement strand
TAAACGAAAAACACTAGACTTTTTCGCTGTATTCGCGAAAATCGTAGAAAAATATGTGAATCTATCGAACTGACAATTAGCAACTCGGAGCGAATCAAAAAAGATATTGTTGCCAAATGTTCGCGTTTTGGCTGAACAAACGTTAAACCAGTCGTTTGCCTCTTTGAAGTAGTTTAATTCGGGGGTTTATATGGATATCGGTGAGGTTAAGATACCCCAGGTTCCTGTAACGGAACAGTAGCGTTATTTTCAACACAGTATTTCGCACAATTCTATGATAGTCCATAGTTTTGTACAAAAGAATGTAGAAGTTAGTGTTGGATAGACGCGAAGATATCGTGGAAGATCAACACGAATAATCAAGCTACCCGTACACTTTACCAGAAACCATGAAGTCTTGGCATTGCTGTTGTCTTCACAAGAGACCGAATGGCAAAATGCGAAGACCAGGCACACCTCCTATCGTAAATGGGAATACTTAAAAACAAAAATTATCCAATTTGATAACGATTAGCACGAGTGCGTGTGCGTTTTTTTAAATGTGCTTGTCATACGATTATTGCGCCCTTAGCGTGAGATTAATCAAATTCGTAGTCATGTATAGAAGCAGATGTCGTGTGGTATAACTTGTACAAATCAATGATAATTAATGTCGCGATAAATTCAGTATATGTAATGTATTGTGATATTATTCGGCTTGACGACTGCATCTTTTTTGTGAAGAGTTGAGTTCGCGACAAAATGGCGTAGTAATGTCATGATCACCCATTATTGATCACTCGTTATTGCCTCTAGTGTAACAATATGAAGTTGCAATCTAGTGAATGACGAGCAAGCCAGCGTTGCGGATATTGCCACTGGCTAAATGTAACTTTGCAAGAAGTCAGAATGATGCGCGATACAACGATTCGACCCTTCAGTCTAGCGTCCCATCATATGCACTCACTACCCTGGTTTAGTAAGATAAAAGGAACCCGGCAAGAAGTTGTAATTCACAAGCCGTAAAGGTTGCAGCATGCCACAGCGTACAAAAATTGCGTAAACCTTACGATTCCCGGCAATCGTAAAGGATATGCAATTCTTATACTGAATGACTCAAGCTTCACAAGTTGTGAATTGTATTTTCTTTCGATGTCAGGACTGCATTCTGCTGTTATTTTTTTTTGCGCGCGTGAAAGTTCATATCCTTCGAACTTTTGTACCTTTTAGAAAATACTTAACGGATAGACATGTATTCACTTTATACGCCAAATTCTAAACATTCCATTTCGTGCTTGTTTATATACGGATTTTTGTTACAACTTGAAGTCTTGCGTACGTGCACGTGTGTATAAAAAGCCACAATAGAAAGCAGCCAAAACATTCAGCGTAGTGATAATGAAGGCACCAGAAAAGTTGTGGAACCTAGCGTTGTAAAGTCTGCGTGCCATGGCGTATAGGGGAAAAATTGTAAAAATCTTCGTCATTGCAATCGCCCTTGAATTTTTTACTTGTGAAAAAAAGTTGTGTAGTACGTATAAAGTGCATCTGAGTCGGAGAGCGCATTATCAAGCATAGCGCGTTTTGTCCTACTAGTTTTTAAACTTAGCCAATTTGTTGCAGATTTTGGGAAGTGTAAAGGCTCGGTTACACTGGCGATTTTTGCTTGCTTCTAATTTTTCTCGTACTGAAGGATGTGGTAGAGTGAACAACTGACGAACATACTTGATCGAGGAATTTTTGTCATTGTCCTCGTCATTTAAGCTGGTCATTCACATACGCTAGGAGGAGAAATATCGCTGCAAAAATCCCAAGCGTAAACGGATTATAAGTCTCTGACTAGTACTTCGTCTACTTTTCATGGAATTGCAATTGGAATAGCAAAGTATTAGTTTAATGCGCTACTACCCACCTTGATAAACAAGGGGCTCCTCGATTCGCGGCGACGCAAGACTTCCAATTCCCAAATTCAAGGATTGTTTTGCGTATGCTGAAAATTCCATCGGAGTCGAATGAGGTCGCGATCTTCGCTGCGGAAACATGGCTTGGTTTTGGAAGTAACACGGTTGGCGTTGGGGCATTAGCAAATCGTATTGGTACGAGCGATTCGTTTGCGTCGGCGAGATGAACGCACTCTGATGATGCATGGAACTCGGTGACCAGCAATACATTGTGATTCTTAAATGATGAGAACCAAATCTATTTGTACTCCTGCAATATCATCTGCATTCGACGGCTATTTGGTTTGATATGACACGAGGAAGCTCCAATATGCTTTCTGCTCAACAGATTGTCTATTTACGCATTCGTCGTAACTTGATTGACAAGTGGTTAAAGCAATGTTTAATGAGTCGACAGCGAGTTTATTAATGCTAAAACAAAGACTGTGAAAGCTTTTATGCTTAACACAACACTGATCAGAGATATGGCACATTAACAAATTCTCCGCCCTTTTTGAACGTTCGCACCTTTAAATGCAGAGCTTCGGCCAAAACTAAGAAAATTTTTCAAACATTCATACTTCCAAATACATCTCGACTTTTTACACATGAGAAGATAATTGATAAATTTTTACTTTTAAAATTGTGGCGGGCATAGTTTGTAAGTTTACTTTTGTTTTTCAGCGTTTTAATACTGCATGGCTATGTGTAGCAGCTGTGCTCTTGTATAAACGCTTGCTTATAATTGAGAATTGTAAAGTCTTATTTACTTGTTAATGCTTTTGTATCTAATCCTGCATTTTATCTGTAGGTTGAAGGGGGTTTTTTTGTACATCTATATGTTGTATGGTTGCTCCTGTGTACGACGATCAAGTTATCCTTGATAAGTTTCTTGATAAGTGCACTTGCTCCTGTCGAGTGTCCTATGAATAAGTTTTCTTCGTAGAGTTTAACGAACTCACTTGCCGAGTGCAACGAGCAAATTTTCCTTGGTGAGTTTCTTGACGAGTTCACTTGCTCGTGTTTACAGCAAAGAACTCTTTTCTGACTTAAGGCGTTAAGCGTAGGCGAAATATAGATAAAGGGAGCAGGCAAAAATTAATGCTATCTTGGTCTGTTATAGATCGGACAAAAGAATGCGCAAGTCTCAAGTTTATTTATCTGTTTAGAGGGAGTGGTTCATTTCTTTCCGGCAATATTTTTAGATATATTATGCAGTTCACTATTTTATATATCCCCCATTAAATTATTGCCACAAATTTAAGTGGATCACAATTGTACAAATTACAATGACCACATGTTTTAACACTTTGCCTACAAAACCCCGCGCGTATATGCAAGCCCGTTTTGTGGCTAGAGCGTGTCTTTGCCATAGCCTCTTCTCTCTGTTATCGGATAATTGAATTCCACGTTCAAAATGATTTTATGCCAATTATGCTAATCGACACCTTTTTAACTTGAGATAAAGTTGGAATGGTTCACGGGCAGAGTTTCACTGAGTTAACGTGCATGCGTGCGATAATGCGTGCGTGCATGTTGTCGATGTTTACTCTTATTGCGTGCGTGGTATTTTTCACACTTTTTCACATGCAAATGATGTGATGTCTTTAGATGCATGCAATTCCGTGATTACTTTATTACTAAACGTTACTTTTACCCGTAAATATTGAAAAAACTATGAAAAGAGATGGTCTAGAGTGGAGCCTGACCAAAATGTTCGTTTTCTCTAATTGACGAACTCTTAAGCCCGGTTTACACTGTCAAAGTTTCTGTGATCAAAGTACGAATTTTTCTCAAGGAAATTCTACGTTCTGAAGAATTTGTAAGAAATATCAGGGTGAAGTAGTTCAGTGTTGAGCACTGTATCAGCTCTCTCAAATATTTTTAGGCCATGCTTCAAAACTTAGGATTTACCTATCCGAAATTCCTACTTTGATCACAGATAGTGTAAACCGGGCCTTGTGAATTGGCAACTAGTTGAGCTTTTGAAATATATCTTTGGATCCCACATCAGACGAATCGCCAACTATGACACGCGCCACTTTCTTTTGAAGTTTAGGCAAATTTACAATTTTACTGTTGCCATCGTTCCAAACAGTGAGCAAATAATAGAAATTATCGATTATGAATGCATATATTTTAGATAGAGTATATTTAGTTAGGGCAAAGGATTTGACTCTCCAAAGTAAGGCAATATAATTATTTGAAATCGTTTCAGTCTATTCATCAGGGACCGGACCGGTTGTATAAAAACGTGGTTAAAGTTAGCTATAGTTAAATACGAATGTCGACCAATCAGAATCGCCTATTCAAGATTTAACTACTTTTTAACTACAAAATTGTAGTTAAAACACAGTTAAAAGTTTTACACAACCGGCCCCATTTGCTTGTCCCATTTCAGTTACTCGTCTAGAATTAAACGAAGTGGCCTTTTGTGAGTTACAAGCTTAATAACTTGATTACCAAGTTTAATTATGGTCCCTGCTCAGTATGTAGATTAAAGATTAATCATTATTCTAACTTTTGTTCCGTTCTGGTGCTGGTTGTATCAAAACGTGGTTAAAGTTAACTGTAGTTAAATACAAATGTCAACCAATCAGAATCGCCTATTCAAGATTTAACTAAAATCGTAGTTAAAATGTAGTTAAAAATTTTATACAACCGGCCCCTGGCCCTCTAGCAGTTCTTCAACACGTTGTACATTTACGTTTTGAAGTATAAGTCTGTTAAAATATCTTCGTTTAAGATATTTACAAGTTCATGAATCCAAAACAATCGATTGTCCACCTTCATGTTCTGTTTAAGTTGAATCACAGCTATTTTTTGTTTTCGAAGTTTACAAGGCTCCATTTCTTCGTTGAGTATAGTTAGTAATAGAACTTCGAATGGTCATGAAGTTTTTCTACGCCATGTTTTATTGCCGTGTTGGACATGTTGCAAAGCAACGGTTTAAACAAGCTTTCAACCTCTTTAGTCCAGTTTGCTATTCATGGCAGTCGACCTTGTTCATGCAAATTGGTGCGGCCATGTTTAATGATTTTTAATTGACGGGGCTAAGAATAACACTGCGTTCATTTGTAAGTCAGTCAATTAAGACGACTATTACCCAATGTTTGAGCTGTCTATCTAGAAAGCTTTTGAATAGCAGAGACAATTTCAGCTGCACTTAAAACTATCCGTTCCAAGAGGGCACTTGGCTGATGCACATGGCATGATAGTATCTAAACCCAGTTGCTATGGCGGGCAGCACATTCTTTAAACTCATTACACTGCCTTATGGCAAACAAGTAAAACAAAAGACGTCAGAAGAAAATAGACCACCTGTGCATGGGAAAACGATCAGGGATTGGATTTCAATTAATTACTTTGATGATAGGGGGAGGGGAAGGCAAATCTCCCACATACGTCACCGGCTTACAGGGTGGTCGCAAAATCATTAAAGTGCCCAGGACACCTGTATTTTGTTCAATTTGCTTAGTTTTGTTGGAGTTAACTTTTTTGGTTGTAGTATAACTTTGTTTATCGTTTTAGAATATCTCTTTTCGCATTCTTTGTTGGGATGTTTGCGTTGTTGTGACGTCGGAGTTATCTAACTTTCTTACTTCACGTTGTTAGTGATCATGTGATCGTATACTTGACGAGGATGTCCATCACGTGATCACTTTCTGCCAATTTAAAATGGCGTCGTTTTGTTGAGAAGTGAGTTGAGCATTCGACTTGTGTTTTTGCGGTGTATAACAACTGAATTTTAAAAAAAGTTTCCTGTGAGCATTTGAAGAGTTTCTTGTTCGTGGAAACAAAACACCTCGAAGGATTAGCCCCCTATGAGCTGCGAATGTCGCCAAAAAAGTTTATCATCTTAAATTGCTTGTCATTGATGTACTTTCGTCGTTAACTGTATACCAAACTGTCATTACACATTGATTTGAAGATAGAGTTTTTCTGTAGTCGTGTTGAATCATTTTATGAATGAGTATCCTTTTTCTCAATTACCTAAATATTCTAAAATGCGAACGGAACCGGTTTCCAAATGATGTCGTAGTTAGCATTTGGACATGAAAGTAGTTTATAATGTTCAACTTTCCGATAATTACTTAATCTGTGTGTTGTGAGTTTGTTTTTCTGCCGGATGAGCCGTCAAGCGTTCGACTAAAACAGCTGGAAAAATCATATATCCTGGCTTGTCATTTTGAGACTAACTTTTGTCATCAAATCGCGCGATAGTGTTTAATGCGGCTTAATTGTACGCCATGCTTTCAACGCGCGTGATTGCTACTATACGTTTAGCTAAACACGTTAAAAGTCCTTGAACGTTCACCAGTTACCATTTCACATTACGTCGTTAGTTTACAATAGCAAGAGTAATCTGATTGAACGCACATTTACTATTATCATACAAACCCACTTGTAACTTGCCAACTTAGTTAGCTATTCAATCTAAATAACTTTCGTAGCTTAAAGGCTATAGTTTTTTAAGGAACATCTGGTTTCCAAATGCTGTGCAAATCTGTGTTGAAATAATGCCTGCATTTAGCGTGATATTGTAAGTTTGTTTATCAGTAAAATACACGACTTTATTGGGAAAAGTTGGGCAGAAATGCTGTAGGTCCACTGACGCAATAAATTGGACGTTCACGTGTGCGTGCGATTTGCGAAAGTTCAGCGTTGCCCAAGTCAACCCTTGTATGCTCGTTTTGTGACATTTGTGTTCTTGTTTTTGACAAAATATAATGTTAAAAACAAAGATGAACGAAAGCGAAAAATAATTTTAACCTCAGAAGTCACTGACGGCAAGAGAAATATGTTGGCGGTGTTCACAAATTTTTGCCCTCATTATGGCAATATTAAGCAAATCATTGCTCTGCTCTGGTTTTGGACGAATCAAATTTACCTTTTTGATCTATTAAGTCAACATTGTTACTCCCTACAGCAAGGATGATTGAGCATCATCTCATCTGGCTGTGGATGATTCAAAGGATAGAGTTTCACTTTGAAATTGTAGTTGATCTTCTGCAATAGAAGCTCAGTAGAATTTGTGGAAATGTAGCTACAATGTCAGTTTGGGATTGCAGTTGATAGTGTGTAATTAGAACTCGTTAGAACTTGTTGAAATGTACATCCGAACAAAAACTCGTTAATTAATTAGCCAACTCTGGCAAAATATGTGTGGGAACTAAACTGTATTGAAACAGCTATTGAACATGTTCAAGAGCTAAATGCAAGATGTTGCAACTTTCAGGAGGGCCAACGTTGTTTCCATGCCAGTCATTAAGCGCATTTGAATTTCACTCATGAGGACATTCATATAATTTCTTTGGTCTTCGTAATTCGGGCAGAAACGTAAAAAAAACCTAAATTGATTATATGTACTGATTAATTTGAGCATAAAACTTCAATTTGGATATATGCGAGAGCTACAAGTCTTTAAGATGGCGCCCTGTTTGAGTGTGAATCTCACTGTGTCTATAATACCATTGCTGAATACAATGTGACAGAGTAGCTTCGAAGTCAGGCTGATTTTCACTCCATCGAAAATCCAAGCGGGAGGTATTTTTAAAGTTGCTGCATAGTTTAATCTGCGCGTGTGCAATGGAACTTTCTTCATAGGCGTACCCGTGTCATTTTCATGTGAGACATTTTCGAATAGCTGGACGTAGCATTGTTAAAGTTTGAGTTGTTGCAGGGCGTTTCTAGAACATGTTAATGGGCATGATTAAATGCTCCTTTCTTGTGGAATGTTTGTAGTGTATAAAGACGATGTACACGAAGCTTACACGAGTGATTAACATCTTAGGGCAAAGCATGATCCACTAAGCTCGTCAAAACACTCCAAATTGGCGAGGATTAGCGAGTTTTGTCGAGTTGTGGGCTTAGGACGCACCCCCATAAATCATAAGTTAATTGAATTATGAAGGAGGGTACAACACAAAGGCTTGTGTAAGCACTCAAATGTGAGCAGGATTAGCCAGTTGACAAAGGGATGCGCTGTGCATGTTGTTTTTAATGGCCGCTCGAGTAAACGGATTGACAGCGTTAAGTCGAAACACGACGAGAATGTGCAACATTTAGTATAGAAAAGTTCCGGAAAATTACAGCTATTTGATTGACAATTTTTGACCATGAGGAAAAATTTGTCGCACAAGGGATTTTAATACTTAGTCATGAGATAAGCGAAGGATAGAAATACCACGGTGTGTTTTATTGTAGAAAAGCTATGCAAGGACAATGAGTGAAAAGGTGGACTACATGTCCACACAAATAAATTAGTGAACATCCCCTATATTTTAATGTTGCCTTCAATCGCTTTTCCAAGATGGCCGCCATTTTAAGGTGGTCATGTGCGACATTGCTAGGAATTTGTTTCGGTGTTTCCTACTTATTTTCCCGCACTGAAGTTCCTTTTTCCTGTAAGTTAAAGCCATTAAAACAAAGCAGAAAACCCAAGAGTAAGCAATTAAAGAAACCTTAATTTATCTTAGACTTGCCGATTGTGTTTTCTACTAAACTGTAACTTAAAAGTTAAAGAATCTGTAGATTTATCAACATTTTCTCATTTTCAGTAAAATTTAAGAATAAACTGATTATCGACGTAAAAGTGCTGCCGGCAGTATACTGTTATATATAATGCAGTAGCGGATAAAAACAGCTGTTTGGTAAAATCTTCGGTTATCATGAATTTCAGACCAAGCGACGTGTTTCGGTACACAAAAACAAAAAGGAAAATATTAGCGGTCGATGCCATTACGCTTTTCAACAGTTTTATCTTTTTGTCTCGCCCTAGTGGCCATAATTTGGCACACAAACGGCAAATCACGTGTATGTTTTTTAAATTGATAGCTTTTTAAATAAAGTAAATGCTCCGAAAAGTCTGTTTTTAGTACAGTTGTTAATAAATAGGCAATGTTTTGCCTTCCAGTTTTTTGACACACGCGGGAAAAGTAATTATATACAACAAGTTGTCAAGAAAACAGGAAATCTCGAGACTTGGCTACAATACTTTTTTCCACGCTCGTTTTGAGTTGTTAGAGAGTTTAAGCTTTTCGTTTTACGACAAATGACTGGCGAAGAAAATTTTGCCCATGTAGCCAAAGATAGAAAGGCGAAATAAACTGGTTGTGTTGGCACAGAAGTGAAAATAAAACTGCTTGGCATGAAGGACCCTGGCAAGAAAAAACGACTGCCGTTTAAACCCTCTACACAGAATACACGCGGGAAAGGGTGGGGAAAAGGGTGGTGTCGAAAATTTGTGTCCTTCACTAATTCTCGGCTGGTGTATTTTTGTTGTTTTATAACAATTAATGTAACTTAAGTGCTTCTTTTTGAAGCATTTAAAAGCCACAATTGAAAATAATTGCAGATGAATTGAAAAAAGAATTGGCCATTAATGAAACAATTACAGCTGGCGCGTGTCGCCATGATGCTATCAACATTTTAACGTCGATTATGTATTTTCGACAAAATTAAACCCATTGTTTACAAAATTCGCCGTGATATGGAGCAACTAACCACACTGAGATACAGGAGTCGCCATTATAAGCAGGTGGAGACAGACAGGCTTCGACTTTTGAGAGAATAAACTAAGATGGCTAAATGTTTACCAGATTGTCAGCAAAATATTAGATACTTTAACACAAATAAGTTATATGGTACTACGGTGTTTTAAAAACGAGTTTGCCTTCTTGTTAAACTTAAAAGACATCAAACCAATGCCATTCTGTTTCAAATTGTTAAGAATCGCGTTTAACTTAGAAATACATCTTTGCACGTCATATGTACATGCAATTAAGTGATCTTTTAACTAAATGACCGGCCAGCCATCTATTTTGTTTTACTTTTTTTTATTTAAGTGGATAGCACTGCAGTAGATTGGAAATAGATCGAACATTTATGTCCTAAACCATCTTGGAAGTCTACTGAAAAATTTTTAGCGGTCATTTTTGCGGTTCTTGCCTGTCATCTGAAATCTTAAAGTAACGTCAATCCAACCAACCTATAGCCCTACAGATCAAAGCCAGATTTAAGTTTTCTTATATTTGTTCCAATTCTCGGCCTCATTTTACCAGAAATTGATTAGTTGCTTTTTGTGCGTAGCCGCTCTGCTGCTTACCACTATGCTACACAGCTGATGTTCCGATTTCATTCATGCATTCATGCAATGTCAAGATATTTTCGGCAATCGTTGGCTTAAAGCCCGTTCTCCACTACGCGAATTTGTTCGCGCGAAGAGGAAATCTGGCAACGTGATTGGCTCGTTTTCAACTTTTTCGCGGCAAATTATTTTGCTAGCGAATCATGTTGCTGCATTTATTGTTCACTCGAAAAAATTCGCGTAGTGGAGAACGGGCTTAACGAACGGGTGACGATCACGCGCTTCTCATAGCTTTCGGAAACGTCGTACACGCGGCTGGCACATATTTCGTGTATTTCGTGACTTTCAATAACGCCATACTCAACTTCATTAGCTCAGAGTAGACATTCAATAATGCCCCTGGACATTCAATAACGCGTACTATACTTCATTAGCTCTGAGTGGACATTCAATAACGCCCCTGGACATTCAATAACACGTACTAACGAAGTTCTGTACGCCTTATTGAATCTCCAACGGGCGTTATTGAATGTCCACTGTTAGCTAATGAAGTATAGTACGCGTTATAAAATGTCCAAGGGGCGTTATTGAATATCCTCTCTGTGTTAAAGAAGTATAGTACGCGTTACTGAATGTCCGAGGGGCGTTATTGAATGTCCACTCTGAGCAATCGAAGTTTTGTACGCCTTACTGATTGTCCAACGGGCGCGTTATTGATTTTAGTAGAAACCGGCATACAGACGACGCAATAGTTATTAACAATCAAGCCTTCGAAGTTGTTCAGTCCGC
>JAOBYK010640999.1:0-10798 GCA_025434845.1 Phenganax subtilis | reverse complement strand
GCAACGTCCGACCTTACATATACGTCCCGTAATATCCAGATATGGATGAGACGAAACGAAAAGAAAATATTTCCGAAAAAGAGGAGGAAAGTTACAAGGGAGAAAAACAAGAGTTGAAAAACGACAAACAAACGATAGAGAGTAATGCTGACGAGAACGATAAGACGGACGAACGAGGACGATGATGAAAACGACAACGAGTATTATCTGGACGTTTATAGCGACGACGGGATCAAAACGTCTTCGTCGGTTTCCGAGTCTTCGGACACAGATGACGAAGCTTGCGACGAAGATACCGGAAACGATTCGATGATAAAAAATGTCCTGAGACAGTTGTTGCAATACAATAAGATTAAGCACAAGGAAAATACAAAAAAAAATTCATACCGTCGATTCGGAATTTTTTATCGTTAAGTCTGAAGAAAAGAAACGAAAATTACACAAGAAAAATCGATAAGAATTTAATGATTTTGTCGAAATTAATTTGCAAAAACAAAATTCCGAATTTCAAAATCGATAAATTAAACGAAAATATCTTGAAGAAAATTATTCGAAAAAAAAAATGACAAAAAACGAAAGGGAAATTACTTTTATCGAAAATCATTATCTTGACCAATACTTTAAAGAAGCGCTGAAAGAATTGAAGAAAGCACAACGCTTGCAACATGAGCACGGCGGTGGAGAAACTGCAACTGGTGAACGCTGAAAAATTCAACAAACTGTTAATGTTACTTTCCAAAGAGAAAAAAGAAGATGCATTAATGAAAGATGTAAATAGAAATTCTTCGCAATTAGAATTAATAAAAAACTATGAAACATTGCAAAAAAACCAGTCGCCTGAATTATTAGGAATGAAAAAAATGAATTACGTAAAATCGAGGCAAAACTATTAAGATTCTAAAAAAAGCAAAGAAAAAGGCGGGGATGCCGAACAACCAGCCCCCCCCTGCTAGAGGTTCGGTAGAATACAGTCAAAATAGATTGAGAGAATATTTCAAAAGTAAAGTGGAACGATTCGACGGCGGAATTAGAATCAGAGGAAGAAAATACAATATAACTCAAGAGGATATTCTGGAAGATTTTTCGTGCATGAGAAAAAAACAATTTAATTTAACCGATAAAGATTTAGATTCCGTTTTGCGCAGATTTAAATCCATAAATCTACCCAGGTCGTATATTAATAACGAAAAAATTAGAAAAAAATTCATCAAGTTATACGATGAACCGGAACCGTCGACGTCCTTCAACCCTCGGGAAATTCGAGATTCGATAAGAAGAGCAAAAGAAAATATAGAAAAGTATCAGAGCACGCCCGGAAATACACCTAGAAGACATTACAGTCGAGATACGCTCGATTCCATAGAAAGAGGTACAAGAATATTGAGAAGATTTCAAAAAGAAAAAAGGTTCAATTCGCGTTCTAGATACGATGACGATTAAATTTTGTTGCTTCATCAACAGATATTTAAACACGGACGATTTACATAAATTACTAAAAAATAACCGCGTGACCAAACCCTATTTCCTGGGCACGTACCCCGCAAATATCAAACCCAAAACGACAGACATTTGCTGTTGGATATGGAACACTGACGAAGAGGACAAAGACGGAGAGCATTGGATTGCCATTTGGAAAAAACGAGACGAAATAACCTATTTTGATAGTTATGCAAACGACCTTTCATTTTACGACAGAAACTATTGGCGAGAATTCTTTGAGCGTTGCAGATGGACAAATTATGCAAAGTATCAACGTCAAAGTGTCGTATCGAAAACGTGCGGCGCATGGTGTTCGCTGTTCATATACGAAAAACGCAATGCCGCCAAATACTTAGACGTTCGACAAACGGTATCGCAACCGTACAAATTGATGCAAAACGAACATATGCTAAAAGTTTTGATCGTGCAAATATTTGGAATGCCCATAACGAACATCTACAAACAAAAATGCAAGAAATCAAACAAACAAATCTGCTGTAATTATTTATCGTTGTTATTTAATAAATTGTTAAATAAATCTTAATTACTTTTTACACCGTAAGATTATTATAATGTCATTATCTGGAAAAAACGTTCATTCATCGTCATCATTATTATCATAAATATCAATTATTTTCTATGTCATAAATTATAGTGTCGTTGTCGGGAAAAACGTCCTGTCGTACTCTCGTATTACCGTGGCTCTTCGGATGCGCGTCGAACAAGACGTAACTGTACTTCTTCGAATGAAGATCCTTCGATATCTGATCCATCACTCCCTTCAGCATTTGACGATTCTGTCCCATCATCATTATGTTTCGGTGATCCGATAAGTTCACGAACAATGCCGAATAATGACGGTTCATCCGCAGCGTCCGCAACTGTCTGTTTCCGTTGTTCAGATTTTGACAAACGAACACGAACGACATGCTGTAATGATGACTGTCTCGAGTCGCAATATTGTTCAAGTTATCCAAATTCGTTTTATTGAAGGTGGAAAGTACCATCAAATCGTCCATCACAACCAACAGGTTTTCTCTTGATTCGTTTTTTTTATTATTCAATGTTTCGATAGTCGGAATACCCTTTTTGCAGTCGATAAATTCGTAAGATTTCAAAGACGAAAAATCTCTGCGTTCATTAATCAGTTTTTTCATATCGTCATAAATCGGCTGGTAAGCCGAATACAAATAAATTAATTTTCCATTTAATACGCATTTTGATTATAAAAATAGTTTATTCGAAGATGTTAAAAACAAGATCTTTGATCATGCCGCAGGCTCTTCTTTTTTAAATGTATAACTTTTATTGAGTTATACATTTCATCTTGCTGCGCTCGTGCTCAAGGCTTTGCCACTTCGCATTACGTTGGTTTGTTTTGTTTGTGTGAAAAATTTTACTTGACTAGATTTTTTCTTGGCGGGATTTTTTTTTGTTGACCGCTGTGCTAGTGCTCAAGGCTTTGCCGCTTCGCGTTAAGTTCGTTTTTTTTGTTTTTTCTTTAACGCTGCAAAATAAGGCTATGCCACAAAACGCTCACATGGCTACGCGATGTTTATAACAATATCTTAAGGAAACTTCTAATTTTGCGTATTTTTTATTTTTTAGTAATTCACGAATAGTTGTTTTTTCTTCTTTTGACAAACGGCCAAGATAATCGTCAAAAATAAGATCCATGTCTTTTCTACTAGGATTATAAAATGAAACTAATTTGGAAATATTTTCTCTATAAGGCTTCGCTATAGATGTTAATTGTTGAGTAACCGACAATCGTAAAAAGTCCATAATGTCTTGCAGAAACTGCTAATTTTACAAGCTCCGAAAATCGTTTTTTCACAAATTTCGTCGCAGCGCAATCATCTAAAATAATAAGTGAATTAGTATCTTTTGAAAATTCTACAATTTGTTTTAAGAAAGATTCTACGGAGTTTTGATCACAAGCCACGGCTATAAAATTCTCGTCTTTATCATAAGGCCATTCTTGATATGTTTTATTCCATTCGTAAGTAGGACAAATTTAAAGAATATAATCAAAATAGCCAAGAAAATTCTCCTCAAGCATTTTTAGTAAATAATAAGTTTTTCCACAAGCAGTCATTCCTACGATAATCATATTAAAAGGATTATTGGAATGTTCGCTTTGCACCCGCTTCGCATTAGTTTCTGGTGTAACATTATTCTTCGTTTTTTTGAAATTTCATTTAAAACCTCTATGGAGCTTCCTTCTTTTTTTCCTTGGTTGTTTTCTCTTGTGATTCTTAGGGCGCTCGACTCATACTTTGACATGATTATTATTTCTACCATAAATATTAATTACATGTTTACCAACGATTAATCTGCCAGAAAAAATTCCAATCAAAGGAATATAAGGTGTAATATATTCAAATATATATTTTATATCTTTTCTAAAAGGCTCATTATCAGAAAGTTCTCTTCCCATTTGCGTAGTATCTTCGATAGGTTCTAAGTAACCCGTAAGCTCCGAAAAGTTTCCTATAACAACATCTGTGAGAAGTTCATTGGTTCTACTTAATTGATCTCCCTTGTAGTCTTGCATAATTTTCTCTAAAGTTTTTTCACTGGCTTTTTTAATATAAGAATTACTGTATTTAATTTCTTTTGCGGAAGATAATTATAAAAGAGTTTCACGGGTGCTTTGCACCCTTTCTTCTCGAACATCTGAATTTTGTGGGTCATTTTCGTTCAGATTCATTTATTTATAGAAAATTCTTTGGTGGAAATTTTTTTTTTGGCTAAGGATGCAAAGCATCCGCTTTGCATTACATTCGCTTTTTTTTGTGTGAGAACTTTTTCTTGGCTAGATTTTTTCTTGGCGGGATTTTTTTGTGTGGAGGATTTTCCTCGACTAGATTTTTTCTTGGCGGTTTTTTTTGTGTGGGGGATTCTTCTTGGCGGGATTTTTTTTGTGTGAGAAATTTTTCTTGGCGGGGTTTTTTTTGGTGGGATTTTTTCTTTATGTGAAAAAAAATTTGGGGGGTGGTCTAAAATTATTGCACAATAATGGTGGCCATTTTGAATAATTAATGAATGGGGGGGAACATACCATTTTCCAACTACTTATCCCAATCGTGGAAGTGAATGATGTTAAAGATGTTCTCGATGAAGAAGGTTTACATCAACTACAGCAACATGTCAACCCATTATCAGTCAAAGACAGTGATGCGTTGTACAGAAGAACAATTCAATTTGTAGGAAATATTTTACCAGTCAAGATGATATTTGACGTCAGTATTTACACAAAATATTAAAATTATTGCGAATTTAAAAAACTCAATTTATTAACATAGCAGTGGTATGTACGCAGAAAGGTTTTGAGTTATCATGATCTGTGTACAGTACATGTATTATCTATATTGTAAAAATAAAGTAAAACAACCATTTTAAACATTTAAGCACAAAGTAAAACGACTTTATCCAAAACTTAAGGGCTCACTTAAGCATAACCAAAGCATGGCGAGTTCAATGCAGCAAAATCCAATCTTTCTTTAAAATGTTCATATTCCTGGTGTCCTAAAGAAGGTAAAGCACAAGTGCACATGTGTTTGCTTTCGTTGGTTTTTCTTCCACAAACTCTAATGATGGCGTATTATCAAATCCCTGAATATGCCGAACGCTCACGCCAGTGGAAAAAATTAAAACTCTGTTAAGATTAGCTTTTGAATCTCCATCTGAAAAATATAATTATGAAATACAGTTCCAATGTGTAAATACGTCTTGGTTTTCATTTGATTTAGGCACCCTAGCCCTACAAGGTTTTGATGTTAATGCACATGTATGGCGCCATCAACTTTAAATTGCTGGCAGTAATCAAACTTGCACATGCAGTGTGCTTAAACTTGTAAAATCTCCTCTAACTGAAAGCTATTTGACAATCCTCTTCATACCTACCACCATTAAATGAGCTCACAAGACAATTATACGTATAATAGCTGGATTTGTAATTTTGTATGGTAGCTTACCAATGCAATCTTGCAAATAATCACGCCAATACACTATTGCTTGTTCTTGTGCCGCATGCTTGTTTGAACTGTCCTCGTGAAGTTTTGGGACAAAAAGCAAGTCCACCATTTCTGCATCTAGCTTTGGCAAGTGTTCCTTAATAAGTGCTTCCTTGAATTTTTCTGAATATTTTCGAATTGCTTGCCATACACCAAATGTTTCCAAACCTTGTATCAGCTCACTAATCAAATACTGCACAGAGTCAATTAGGACATGGGGAACCAATAGATCAAGATTCGGTGTTTTTCGCTAGCCGTGGAAGCCAATGGAAGCGCTCCTTGCCCATCTGAAATGTTTTTAAATTGCTGCTCTTTCAGTGTTGCATTCAGTTGGTCCAAATTAGCAGCGTTTTTGATCTGCATAATACTGGAAGTGTCTGTCTTTATAAACAACCCTGAAAGGATAAAGCTTTACACATTTGCCTTGCATTTCGGGATTGGTAATACAAAAATTGAGCCGAAAATTGTGCCCTAGTAGCTAGTAATGAATTTCTCATAATAATCACCGCGTAAAGTCATACATTAACCAGTGAAGTAGAAAAGGCGCTAATAAAACATACTGCGGTTATTTGCCAGAAAAAATCTTCATCAGCAATGCTTCAAGATGCGCTGTTTAGAAATTCCATCATATGCAACTGTGTTGTACAACGTCTTGCTAAAAAAGTTACCGCTGGGACTGCCGCGAACGAAAGACCATGCCAATATTCGGCCAACCAACTTGCAAAAATCTTCGCTTTGTGTTATGGAAAAATACTTGAACTGAGTGAAACATTCCCTACCAGGCATGTATGCAGTAAACACAATTATAGATTCAAAATGGATATAAGTACCTGTTGCATTCAAAAATACAACACAATTGTCTTCGGATCCACAAAATATTCTGGACTCAAAATTAACCGCTCGTACTAGAAGACGAACACATTCTCTTCGCGGACCACCCATATCTACAGCACCCTCGTTGCTCCCATGGTAGTCTGCAAATTTAACTGACACTGCAGCATTGGGGTTGAACTTAGACTTTTTGATGTGACAACATGAATCTGCCCACAATTGACTGTGACGAACATTAATAAAAGAGTGGACGTTCTCCTCTACTTCATTAATCTGTATTCCTGACAATATCAACGAAAGTGAAACATGTCCTTCAGAAAAATTTAGAAAGCAATAATTCACAATCAATGGGTATGTTGCCAGTTGCCAGTCCCCGCGCGGTTTTTTGTATTTTTGCAATGCAGCGTGGTATCGCTAGGGGGCAAACAAACTACTTCACAGTGAAGAGAACTTATAAATATATTGAAATTATTTAAATTTTGAAAGAAAATCATTATTTCCAAATATGGCTGTAATTCCTATTGGTAGAAGAGAGGTAAGGGTTTGAGGCGATGGTAACTGCTTCTACAGAGCTGTGGCACGAGCGTTAGACGGTGAGACTGATCGAAGTTATTCGAACGTTAGATCACTTTGTAACGACATGATGGAACACTTTCCAAATGTTTTTCAACCTTTGCTCTTTACTTATAAGACAGTAAAAGAACATATTAAACATAGTCGCAAGGATGGCACGTGGGCTGAAACAGCCAATATATTTAGTTGTGCTACAGTACTTCAGCGCACTATTGTTGTGTATTCAATGGCAAAGGAAAAACGAATGAAGTTTGAACCATATGTGAAGGTTACGGCTTGGGTGACCATCAAGCGTTCTTGTGATTGTCCGGTTACTTGAGGATTATATGATTTCTATTCTCAGTCAAGTCATTTCAATCTGTTAGTCACTGAAGGAGATTGTTGTTCTGCTCCCAAGGCAGAAAATGAAAAGAAGAATGTATTTATTGATTTAATTGACCCAATTACTTATATGGAAGAGCTGATACCGTCTCAAGGTAATGAGCCACTGTCGAGATCCTTGTTTTCAAATACAGTGGGAAATGGAAATTTAACAAATACAGCAGCAACAGTACAATTCCTTTTGAAAAGAGGTATGCTGCTAAATAATGTTGACATTGATAAGAAGAAGTCGAAAGAACCCACTGTCACAAAATTATCACAGCCTATGAGTTATGACACTGATGAGGAAGAACTGAGGACACCCACCCTGCCAAAACAATCAATATCAACCTTTAAAAGTGATCAGAAAAAAATTAAGAAATCCACTCTGCCCAAACCACCAAAATCCACCCTCCCAACACCATCAAAACCCATAAATTTTGACATTCAGCAAAAATCTGAGAGACTAACCATAAAACTACAAAATCTGCAGTCCCAAAACCAATGTGCAAATCCAAGGTCTCAAGGCCACCAAGGCCCACCAATACTGATACTGGTGAGAGAAAATTGAGGAAACTTGCCCTACCAAAATCCACCCTCCCAATGCTATCAAAATCTATAAACCTTGGCATTGACAAAAAATCAAAGGAAAGAGCCCTCCCCAAACCACTCAAATCAATTGAAACTACTCCTATATGTAATAATAACAATAGCAAACTACCTACAAACATTAAACATGAACATGATTATTCGTGTCAGTCTACTCCTAAAAATAATGGAAGTAATGCTGGGAACACAGAACAGTTACGGTTTGAAAATATGAAGGTGGGGGAGTGAAAGAAATATATACAAAAAAAAAGGGAGTTCCAGTGTCTAAATACCAGAAAAATGACCTAATTATTCTAGCTAAATCCAAAATTTTAAGAGGATTCAATAGAATGTTGTTTAGATAAACGGCTTACTTTGCCTGGTGGTAAGAAAGTTCCTGATCCCTTTAACATGAAGGATTTTTCTTCTGACTTTACAACACTTCCCATTTTGGCCTAATGGATATTTTTAATCACTTGATTATGACTAAGGCAAAATATGGCAAGGAGATGCTGGCCTCTTGGAGAAGTTTTGAGGAATATACTCTTTGCCAAGCTGGACATGTTAGATCACTTCAAAATCGCCTTATTTTTGACAATGATGACATTAAGTTTCATTTAGATGTAGCTCATGTTATCCCTACTCTAAAAGAAATAGCTCAAGAGGGGGAAAGGTGTATAAACTGTGGTTCATTTTGAAGTCTGATGGATCAATTTATTCAGCATTTTGTTGATGCAAAGGAGGAGCTGACCAGGGGTGCAGACATCTTGGAGCTGCATTGTTTGAATTAGATGAATTTCTGTCAAGTGAACAGTGTTTTGCGACGTCCTTACCAGCCTACTGGAATCATAAACCAACACCTGAAACCAAACCCATTCCTTATTTGGAAATAAAACTTTTTCATTCTTAAGGCTTGAATAGCAAACAAAAGATAACAAACTATGATGAGTCCTGGATTGACTCATATGATCCAAGGCCGACCAAGCAAAGGAATGATATTTCACATGAAAACAAACAGATATTTGCCAAAAAACTAAAGAACATTGATGGAAAATCTGGTATACTTGATTATTTACATGGCAATCTAGAAGATTCAAACAGGATGATCAACGCACTTGCTCACAACCTAAACAAGATATTTTCCAGTTAACAGTTTTATCAAGGGCGTTATTATTTGCCAAAAATAAACTTCTTAATGATGACAATATCAATCAACAGTCGTCAATTTTTGTTAATCAACTGTCAACTACACCATCTCAAAGAGACACTACTAGCAATATTACAACTGGCCAACACACCAGTGAGTGCTGGCATAAATTTTGGCACTTGTTGGTTACTGGTGAGAAGATGAAAGGACTTTTTACCAGACAAAAGACACTAGAAATAAAACCCAAATGAAGATGTGAGTAAAACTGTTTATAATTTTTTGACTCCTTTAACACAATTTGAAAATGGTAAATACCCAGTACACTACGATTATGAAGAAATAACACATAAAGTTTGGTTTAAGAGAAACTGGCTTGGTTTTAAGTCCTGATCACGGATGGGTAGGAGCAAGTCCAGATGGAATAAGAGAGTGCCACTGTTGTGATGATACACTTGTTGAATTTAAATGTCCATAAACTGTCAGGAACATGGATCCCAAGTCGGCATTTTTGTTGGATACTGTTGGTGGGGCTATGGATGTAACTGGTTTGCCTTATATTCGCAAGAGCCATATCCACTTCTTCCAAGTCCAGACTGGAATGGCTGTCTGTGCCCTAAAGCAATGTAAGTTTGTTGTTTTCACCAACATGGGAATTCTTATGGCAAGAGTAGGTTTTGATAAGAAATTTTGGAAAAATACAATTAATACTGTTAAATTGCTTTATACTGGAAGAAAAATTCCAACTTTTATTACAAATTCAAGATGACAATGACATGTAATTAATGATATCATGTAAATACTGCACAAGTATTTGATGGGTAATATGTTATGAAGGAGTGCGAAATTTTACTGCTTGTGCACTTTGGATAGAGCATGTACTCAAGATATATAATATTCCATAGTAAAAACATTGGGTTCTTCACAATTAAAAATTTATCCATGCTTCAGAATCTAGTTGCTTACTTGGTAAGCCGCTTCTGAAGGTTGGATAAGTCTGCACAAACGAAGATAATACGATCCAACATCATCTTCAGTAGCAATGGAATCACATCTGATAGAATTCGAAAGTGTTTAAGCCTTAATATAGAGCGTTCAACATGTGAACTCAGGGCAGCAACACGACAGGTATGGGTTACAGCATTTGAGGAAAGTCAAGGTCCTCTGCAGTATGCTGGAGAAATAAGTTGGACTTTCTTCAAGGTAAGTAAATTCCTGACCAGAAAGCCTTTGCCTGCCATTACAGCATCACCTTCTTCTAAGCGATTAAGCAAACCAGAATTTCTGACCATCTGTTTGTCTGAAGTACTCCCTGTCCAAAGCAGAGGAATAAAGGAAATGACCCCAGTAGCTGTAATGCCAACAAGCAACTTTACTGTTTTGTAATGTTTGTAACTACTCCACGTAGTTTTCTGACTTTCTGGAATGACTGGCTTTTGTAGGCAGAATTCACAACAGTCGATGATTACCCGGATATTTGGAAATTTCTTGAATCGTTTTGGTAGTACCCTTTGTATCTCACTTCGACATGGCCATGGAACAAGGAATGCTAACTCTTCTGAAAGGAAGGTTATCCAAGTATTATAAATACAAGATACATGGCTAACATTGATTCCAAAAGTGCCAGCAAGAAGTGCACATCAAAACCCTTTCATGTTCTTACTAATGTACGAACAAACTCCTCCCAACACGATAGAAGCCTGGGTGGTGCACCTCTCTTTTCCCTCTGTCATGTATTTATTCAACAATATTACACGCAAATAATACAATCTCCGAATATCGAGGATGAACAAAACACACCTGC